>PVIA01005522.1:0-113859 GCA_004024845.1 Tonatia bakeri
CCCTCCCATTACCACCCTCCCCCTATCTTTTATCCATGTGTCCTTTAACTTTAATCCTATAAACCCCTCCTCCTCTCCCCCGAAATCCCTCTTCTCTCTCCTCTGGTCACTCTCCACCTGTCCTCTAATGCAGTGTCTTTAACTATACCCTGCTTCTTTCTTTGTTTTGTTGTTTAGGTTCCTGTTAAAGGTGAGATCATATGGAATTTATATTTTTAAATGTTGTTCTTCTGGAAAACTTACCAGTATTTTTTTAAACTCTATTTGAAGTGACACATTTTTACACAGTTAGACCTTAGTATCAAAGAAACTAAGTATATGTAGCTTAGTTTCAGCCCTGTGGACTTGGAGAGGTGAGTCACTCATTGAATTAAAATCCTTTGAGTCAGCTCTCTGTGATGTCAAGAATGTTGTTCATGGTATCTTGAGTGAGGGGATGGTTCTCTTTTATCCCTCCTTCTGACTTACACTTGGCAGTATTCAGCACATAAATCTATAGGCGAAAATGTTAGACTTGGTAGAGTATGCCATTTAAAATTTTTATGTTAACTCAAAAAACTGATTTTAAGATTAACACTAATTGCTGACAGTAATGCCACATTTTCATTTTCAGCCAACACTTTGTTCTTTATGTCAGGTAGCAGCTAGCAATGAGCAGCCAGAGGGGAGATAAAGCCAGGTCCCTCACCATTACACTCTAACAAAGAACTTAATACGGGAAGCTGGAAGAAAAAGGAAAACGTGTCTTGCCAATTAACTCAGCAGTCCTGAGCCTGGTTTGATAAGATTGCCAGTTGTCTAGAGCATTGCAAGCAAAATAGTACAGGAGAAAGGGAGTCCTTGAGACTGTGCTGAGAAAGGGGGCTTCTGTAACAGTCTCATTAAGATTGCAGGTGTTCTGAACATCATAAGAAGGAAATGCATAGGAGAGACAGGGAGGCCTGTGGTGGGAAAGGGGGCATCTGTAACAATTAATTGCACTAAGACCAAGAACATTTACTAATGCAGAAAGAAAGCCTTTGTAGCTGTATGTTATTCCCAAGGTTTAGAAAGGAAGAGGGAAGGCTGCCTTTAGAAGCCAGCCGAGGTATATAATAACTCCAAACCCCAATAATCAGGACACTTGGATTAGGATTAGCCAAGTGCCTGTAGCTTTTGCTCAAGTGCCTGTTTGTAGCTTTTGCTCATAAATTACCTCATTTCCACTATGCATGCTGGTCTCTTGCAGTGAGGCAAGAACCAAGGTGAGGAAGGAAGACCTCCTGATTTGAGTCTTTCTCTCCCCATCTGTAACATTTATGCTTTCAGGTAACACTATTTTATAGTTTTAATTAATGATTTTTAATTTGCTCACAGCTCCTCAGATTAAACACAAATTATCATAGTAAGTGTCCCATATAAATCCTTTAAATGCAGAGATGATATCAAATCAGAATCTCAATTTTCATGTTTTGCCTTTCATTTAAATATGATATATATTTTATGACCCTACTATTCATTATTAATTTTTATTCTAGTTAGCTGAAAGTTGGATTGATTTTAGCTAACTGGATTGCTTACTTATTCATTTATTTGTCTTGCCTTTCCTTAACTACTTATGTTTTCCTCATCTAATCTCCCCAATGTTGAGCAGTCCACGTGTTTTTAACTCTTTCTCTCCACTCCTCAGCCTACTGAATTCATTTAGTTGAAGTTCTTTTGATTAGGATATGTTGATTCTATGGACACTTCCCAAAACCACAAATACCTCAAATCACATATTTATAATTTCCCCCTCTAAACAATAAAATACAACATGTACTTAGTAGGTACATAAATAAAAAATAAGATAAAGTTTTAAAAGATTGAAGGATTCTAAATATAACCAACAGTTGGCATTGTAGAATACCTTTAGTAATATTAACCTGAAAAATGTTGTATCTAAAAATATGAAAACATGATAAAAATGTGGAACAATTAATTATTTGAATGAATGGTATAATGAAACTTGCCAGTCATAGAACACAGGTGATGATTTTTGCATATCATAGGTTCTTTCTTAAAAAAAAAAACAAAAACAAGACTGGTAGCTGTCTTGCACAAATATAATACACTACAAATTACCAAGTACAGATCCAAGGCCAATACTATTTCATGCACGTTTCCTTTAATTAATAGATTGTAACTGATGAAAATGTCATTTGCCATATTAAATCTTGGCATTACCCTCCCCTGCTGTATTAATATATGTTCAAAGAGTCATTATATTCCATAAGGCTATTTTCATTGATTTGAATATTTACTCCAGCTGATTACCCTTTATGCCAACTGGTATGCTTAGATCTGTTGGAAATAATTTTGTTATATATAGTCAGTTAATATTATCCTTCTTATAATTTGAGTATATTGAAAAATATCTTTCTTAACATATTTAAATAGATATGTATTCAAAATAATGTTCTCTTCAGTGGTCTTATCTCTGCCAGGAAATTCATGGACATGTCTATTTAAGGTTTTGTTTTGTTTCCAAATCACATATGTTTTCAAATATCTATGTGCATATACTCTTATTACATGATTAATACTTTTTCAGTTCTTACTAAAGTTTCATCTGTTACTCTAATTTCCAAGTTTGGTAGGTCCCTTCATAATTTTTATTATTTTAAAATAATAACATATGTTCTACTTGCTATGTCATCATTGTGAAATAACTGTAGATACATTAAGGATAGTCTGTCTTCAGTGTATATAAAAATATTATCTGACTAACAACCAATATTTTCTTAGTGATCTTTCTTCTTCTTATATTTGATAGGTAATTTTTTAAACTTTACCTCTTGGAGTACTTGCCAGAGAGAGCCATCATTTTTATCAGTTTATAAGAGACTAGTCTGTGATAACAATAAAGAATAATAAAGCTATGTTGAGGTATGAATGATGAGCTCTAAAATAGGTTTATTTTTAAGGAGGATATTGAGGCCCATTTCCCAACCATGCATTCTTGCTATGTGAGCTATTTGCTTTGCAACTAAACACAATTTATTTTTTTAAACTATACCATACATTTATGCTTTTTCTGAATAATGAAATAAAAGCAAAATACATGTTATATTTCTAGTATTTACTTAGCATGTGATTTGTAATTTTATATATGAACACACACACACTTCAAAACAGAAAAATCATATGTTAAGATATAATTTCCACCCTGGTTGGTCTGGCTCAGTGGATGGAGTGCTGGCCTACCAACCAAAGGGTCCTTGGTTCCATTTTCAGTCAGGGCACATGCCTGGGTTGTACGCCAGGTTGGGTCCCCAGTAGGGAGCGCTCAAGAGGCAACCACACATTTATGTTTCTCTCCCTCTCTTTCTCCTTCCCTTCCCCTCTCTCTAAAAATAAAAAAATAAAAATAAAAAGATACAATTTCATTACTTATAATTTATTCCAACAAAATTAACTTTTTAGTCTCATTTTACAAATTGGGGTGACTTCTAAGAATCATAAATTTTATCAGGAGCTTCATTAATATCTCAATCATTTATGTTTCATATATTAAGTATCCATTATTTTAGGTAGTATGATTCATTAGTAATTTCTGTTGAATTTTTTACTTCAAAATGATTCTCAAATTATTTTCAATGTGATCTCCATAAGCTTATTTGATATTAACTTTTACCCCAATTTTATTTTTGTAAAAGTCAGGTTTGTGTTGTTTGTATTATATCCAAATTAAGTTTTCAAAGAAATTTTAATGTACAGTTTGCAATATAGTAAGATTTGTCTATTTTCTCTGAGCATAATACTGATAAAATTTCTTAAACTACATATTAAATAGTCCATTATATTTAAAGGTATTTTTACTGTTATTTATTAATTTTTAAAAAGAGTGATCTGAGCTCATACTATGTTATAAACAGTGAATAAAAATTTAAAAAATTTCAGATACAGGTTTTTTAAGATCCCCCACTGATAGTGGAACAATGTCCTTGTAATTGGGAAAATGTCAATGAGATGGGAAAGTGAGGCAAACTTTCAATCTGTACAGCAGTCATTTTGCATGCATACCTATGGACAGCATTGATTTGATTCTCAGGGACTTTTGCAAAATCACTGTTATATTTCTCCATAATGTAAGACTAATTGGCTAAAGAGCTCTTCTTATAGAAAGAAAAGATAAGAACTGAAAGAAGTCAATATGAAAACCTTTTTTTTTTTAAATCAGGAATGTATACACTCTTTAGAATGCAAGAACTCAATAAATCAAGTAGAATGTAAAAGTAAATATTGGACTCCCTAATGAGATAACTCCCCAGAACACTCCAATACTAGTTAAATTAAAGGGAAAAAATCTGTTCTAATTGCCCAAAGTCTTTTTTCTTTCATTATAAAACAGGCTCCACAGTCTTCTTTTGATAACAAACCTTCCATCAAGAGGAGGTCTCCAGGTTTTTACTACTTCTTCCTCTAAAATAATTTTTAGATGTCCAACACAGCATATAAATAGACCAAAGCTTTTCCACAAAATACAGTAGAAAGTTTTCAATACTGGCATCTCTGTTTCATGCTGTATCTATTCCTCTTTTAATGACCTTTTCCTCTTTTTTCTTTTTCCATTTTTAAATGATTTTTATTTTTTAATTACAGTTGACAGTAATACAGCCATACCTTATTGTATTAGATTTAGGTGTACACTCCAGTGATTAGACATTATATAATATACTAGGTGATCATCTCCTCAGTAAATCTCACACCCATGTGACATCATATATAGTTATTAGAATATTACTGATTATATTCTCTATGCTATATTTTATATCCCCATGAATATTCTGTACCAACCAATTACTACTTCTTTTTTTGCCATCATTTCTTTTTTATTTTTTCCTTTTTTTATTGTTGTGCAATTATAGTTGTCCCCATTTCCTCCTCACTTCTCTCCCCTGGCCTACTGATCCCCACCTCCCACATTCAATTCTTCCCCTACCCCATTGTCTCTGTCCATGGGTCCTTTATACATGTTCCTTGATGACCCTTCTCCTTTTTTGCTCCATTATCCCCCTCTTCCCTCCTCTCTGGTTACTGTCAATTTTTTCTTTTTTTCAATGTCTCTGATTCTATTTTGCTCACTTGTTTGTTTTGTTGATTAGCTTCCACTTATAGGTGAGATCATATGGTATTTGTCTTTCACCACCTGGTTTATGTCGCTGAGCATAATGATCTCCAGTTCCATCCAAGCTGTTGTGGAGGGTAGGAATTCCTTCTTCCTTTCTGCTGCATAGTATTCCATTGTGTAAATGTACTTGAGTTTTTTGATCTACTCATTTACTGATGGGCATGTAGCTGTTTACAGCACTTGGCTATTGTACTTATTCTCTTCACTTTTGCACCCTTCCCCTCAAACCTCACCTCTCTGGCAACTGTCAAAATGTTCTTTATATCTGAGTCTGTTTCAGTTCTGTTTATTCGTTTATTTTGTTTTTTAGATTCAATTGTTGATAAATTTTATTTATTATCATTTTTGCTCATATTTTTATATATTTTTATTTTTATTAAAGAAACCATTTTAACATTTCATAATACTGGCTTGGTGGTGATGAACTCCATTACCCTTTCCTTGCCTGGGAAGCTCTTTATTTGTCCTTTGAACCTAAATGATAGCTTTGCCAAGTATAGTAATCTTGGTTGAAGGTCCTTGCTTTTTATCACTTTGAATACTTCTTGCCAATCACTTCTGGCTTGCAAGGTTTCTGTTGAGAAATCAGATGACAGTCTTCTGGGAGCTCCTTATTAGGTTACTAACTGCTTTTCTCTTGCTGCTCTTTAGATTCTCTCCTTGTCCTTAACTCTTTGCATTTTAATTATGATGTGTCTTTGTGTGAACCTCTTTGGGTTCATCTTGTTTGGAACTCTCTCTACTTCCTGAACTTATATATTTCCTTCACCAAAATAGGAAAGGTATCTTACATTATTTTTTCAAATCGATTTGCAATTCCTTGCTCTTTCTCTTCTCCTTCTGGCACCTCCATGATGCAAATGTTGCCATGCTTGGAGTCCCTTATATTATCCTCAGTTTTTAGATTCTTTTATCTTTTTGCTGTTCTGATTGGTTGTTTTTTTGTCTCCTTATAGTACAAGTCAAGGATTTGATTCTTGGCTTCATCTAGCCTACTACTCTTGATTCCCTGTAAATTATTCTCCATTTCAGTCAGTATATCCTTCATTTCTGTTTTCTTTTTATGCTGTTAAAATTCTCACTAAGTTCATTGAGCATCCTTACAACAATTTTTTTGAACTATGCATCTAGTAGATTGCTTGTCTCCAATTTGTTTAGTTATTTTTCTGAAGTTTTATTCTGTTCTTTCATTTGGGACATGTTTTTTTGTCTCATCATTTTGGCAGCCTTCTTGTGTTTTTTTTTCTGTGTTAAGTTTAGCTGCTATGTCTCTTATGCTTGGTAGCACGGCCTAATGTAGTAGGTGTTCTATAGTGTCCAATGGCCCAGACTTCTTGATCACCCAAGCTGAGCATTCAAGGTGCATCCCCTCTGTGTGCTGTGCCCACCATCCTTTTGTAATTGAGCCTTGATTGCTGTTGGTATGTCAATGGGAGGGATTTATTCCCCGGCTAATCAGTAGAAAGAAATGGCCACTCACCACCCATCTCTGACTACCATGAAAGATCAGTTGTTCAAAGGCCTGCCCCACAGAGCAGGACTTACTTCAGCATGGCTCAGATGTCTGCTGAGTCTGCCCCTGGAGTGTGTCACTTGTAGAGGTGGTAGGGTGGGGATATTTTGATGTGGTCTGAAGTTGTCCTGGGGTGCACTGACTCTGGGGTCTCCTGGAAGGTGTAGGCCAAGGTCAACTACCACTTGTGTTCTGCTTAGGGGCATCTGGCATGAGCTATAGAGCAATCTACAGACAACTACTATGTGTATTGGGCTTAGAGGTGCCCAGGCGAGGCCAAGCTAGGAACCAAGGCTTGTTGCTGCTAATGCCAGTGCTGGAGCCACTTAGCGAGAGGTATGGAGCATGCTGAGGTCAGTGTTGCTTTTTTAAGAGATTCGGAAAATCTGAAGCATGAGTCAAGATAGGCCATTCATATGAAAAAGCCTCTGGAAATAGCTTGGGTATGCTTGAATATTGGGTGCTTCCAGGTCCTCATGGAATCACTGGGGCAGGGAAGACAATTTGAGCCAGGTAGATGGAGTCTCAGACATGGCACCTGCCTACTAGTTCTGTGTGGGGAGGACTTATCAAAGGAAAGATGGTCTCTTCCAGCATTTCTTTCTGGGAGAAAGCTACACCCAGCTCTCACACTGATGCTGGGCAATACAGTTCCTCCCTGTATGTCCCTGGTTCCTCTCAAGCTGCTGCCCCATGCTGGAGCTCAGAGGGAGTGAGTCTGAGTCAATCCACAGGTCCTTTCAGAGGAACAGCTTGGGATTCCAGCCACCTTATTTCTCCCTCAATCTCAGTCCCTGCTAGTTTTTGTAGCTACAATTTATAGGGACTTCTCTTTCTGACATTAGAACGCTAGGATGGGGGACCCGGTGTGGGGCTGGGACCCTTTGTTAGATATCCCTTACTGGATATCCCTCCCTATTTTACCCATGACATGAGGGTACGACACCAGCTCATTCTTTGTCTGTTCCCCTCCTGCCAATCTTGATGTGGCTTCTTCTTTAATCTTTTAGTTTTTGGACTTATATTCAGCCAGATTTCAGATGGTTTTGAATGACAGTTGTTCTGCAGTTTAGTTGTAATTTTGATGTGGTTGTGGGAGCAGGCAAGTACCGAATTTCTATGTTGCCATCTTTCTTGGAAGTCTGAAATGACCATCTCCTTTCTCCAAAAGTACTCTTTTATTTAATGCTTAGGAAGACTATTTCCCTTTAGAAAAGTAACATATGATACATAAAAACACTAATAACATAATAAGAATTAGAGTAATAATATAGTTCATTTAATAACTACTTTGGCAAGGAAATATTACAGTTGAAGTTTTAAAGAATTTAAAGTTGATGAAAAATAAAACTGAGATAAACATTTTCTATACATAGTCATAATTAAAGAGGAATTTAGTCACTTTGAGGTGACTCTGTAGGGTCAAGATGTTGCTTTCAGTCTCTAACATATCTGAATGACAATACATGTCTATGTTGCTTTTCTAAAAGAATTTTACCTTCCATTTAAAAACAAAATGTAATGTGATCTGAATATTATTTTTATTAATATTTCTTATATATATTTATAAATCACTCAAGGTTTATTTGAAGTTTTATCTTCACCTTCAGACTTTGCTTATACATCTTTTGATAGTATAATCCTTAAAACAAAAGTTATATTAATTACTCCCATCAGCCATCCACTCCTAGTTTTTCAACCAAAAGAAATAGGTTGTGTATGTCTTTACATAGATGTAAAGACATACACACAAATATTAGCTGCTTCTTCTGTAACAATCCAACACAGAAGCAACTGAAATTCATCAAAGGATAAAAGATACACCACATATCAAATCTATAGAAGTTGATGGGTAGTGTGTTAGCATTATCACCTATCTTATTTTCTTTATGACATTTATTTATCACTTCCTGAAATTAACCTCTTTTGTATTTTGAGTTTCCTGGGAGAATATTAGCTTCATAGAATTGTACCTTGTTGCACTTTTATCAATTGCCCAGAATAGTACTAGGCACATAGTAGTTTTGTAAAAATTATTGTCTGAGTGCATGTACAAATGCTTTTTAGCTATAATTTTGTTTAGTGATTATTTTCTTGTTTTTCCTATAACAAAGTAAAATTATGTTATAAGCTGCTATATTTCCTGGAAAGGATATTTTCTCAATAAGTAACACCTTATTTTCAAGTTAGTTAAATTAATCTCAAGATAGATTCATTTCCTTAACAAAGCTGCATTACCAGATTTGCTGAAAGTTGGATCTTCTAAGCATTATCTTCATTAATTTTCTCTTCTCATTTCCCACCCATTATTGTAATAGTAACTGCCAGGAGCTGAGGTTTTTAAGAGAACATGTGCTGTTAAAGGCTGAATATATAATAAAGAAAACAGAATATGTTTAGCAAATTATATGTCAAAAAATTTGTTTCTTGACAGAAATTACTTATAGCCCTAAACATATGTTTTTGATCACTATGTATATTAAAGTCATAGAATTTGTAAATATAATCACCTTTATATTAAGGGGTTATAGAAATGATTGTACATTTTGTGACTAACTTTACATGAAATTTTTTTAAAAATAAAATGTCAATTGATAAGATTTTGAGTTCAAAGAAAGTGTGAAAGTTGTTATAATATAGTTTTAAATAGCATACTGTCTGTAAAGTAATTACCATGTTTTTCAGACTATAAGATGTTCCCCCCACAGATTTGGGAGGAATAATGGTTGTTGATGCTGCTGTTGAGCTCTGTTTACATTTACATTGGTGAAATACTATGTTATTTATGTTATTAGATATTTTACCACATTTTTTGCTTCATTTTTTTTCCTATTTTCCTCCTCTAAAACCTAGGTGCATCTTATGGTCTGAAAAATACAGTAGTAGGTCAATACCATAACTTTCTTGGGAAAATATGTTATTATTTAAACCCTTAATGGTTTATAGAATTGTATTTGTAACTGCATTTTAATCTTTTGTTAACAGTACCTGTAAACATGTGTCATTTATGATAGAAACTAATATATGCTTTTAAAGTTATTTAAATAAGAAATAAATATGCCCCAAAACCATTTATGCCAACATTATGTTTTACTGTGGTCTTTACACTACTTCATGAATAATTCACAAAAGAAGATAATTTTGATATCTATATTGCCACCTTGGACAAACTCTTTTACATGAATTTAAAATGATGTATTAGTAATTCTCTCATATTTTTTTATCAAGTACTCAGGTTTTCACAAGTTAAAAGAATGGAAAAATACTACTATTTTTATATTTTGTCTTCAAAACTCTTTTTATTTTTGTATATACTTCTTTTAGAATTTGAATAATTACATCATTGTTATTTGTTTAAAGATGTGTCCAACAGATTCTTCGAAAACTATTCACTTCTTAATAGGCTGTTTTTTTCTATTTTCTAGCAGAGTGAGTGATCTCATTTTTTTCATAAATGCAGGGCAATAGTCTCATATAATAACTCGTAAGTAAGAAAACAACAATGTTCAATGTTTTACTAAAGATTATTTGTTTAAGAACTTCTCACTATAGAAGTGTAGCTTAAAATTCCATTCTTTTAGTTATTAATAAGTTATAAAATTACTATCAATTCAATGATATGTCCTCTCAAAATCCAAGTCTTACAGCTAGTTGACTTTTATCAGTCAGTCAAAAAGTCATTTTTTTCTGTAGTCTACAAAAGATATTTTCCTCTACCAAAATCAATTTCTCTTTCCTATAATTCTGTTCAAGATCCAGACATTATTTTCACAATTTTGTGTGAACTGAACTCCCTAATGTATGCTTAGATCTAAGCTTTTCGAAATATATTTGCAGAATCAGTGCATAACTTTGTTCTTCAAATGTGATTTAGAATCACCTCAAGGGCTTTTCAAAAACACTGATTCTGAGGCACTTTCCCAGATCAATCAAATTAAAATCTGGCAGCATGTCCCAGGCATTGGTAGTTTTTAAGTTCCTCAGATGATTCTAATGTGATCCTCATCTTGAGAATCGCTGACAGAACAGTACAAACCAAGCTTAACATGCATGGGGAAATCAAAGGTGTCTTGATAAAAACCAAATTTGATCCAGTAGTCTAGGGTCGAGCATGATATTTTGCATTTTCTAACCGGTTGCCAGGTGATGCTGTTGCTGCTGGTCCATGAACCATACTTTTGTAACAAGGAAATAGAAGAGAGAAGGTTGCTGAGAAAGAAGAATAGCTTCTGATCTTCATGTAATTAGGAAAAAAGAAAAAAAAGGAAAAGGAAGGAAGGAACAAGCAAGAAAAAGGAGTGGAAGCTAGTAGAGACAGGAATTATCTTTAAAGAAAAGTGGTCAGTGTTAGTTTTTGTATTTACTGACTTTATATAATGAACTCCTATTTTGTATGGAGATGAATTGTTATCCTAATTAGCCTTTGCTACATTTTGTATATAGCAAAGCTCCTGAAGAAGAGGTTCTACTCTAAAGGCCTTTTACTTACATCCAATGCATACATTTCTTTTTTACTAGTAAGAGTGAATAAAATAAAATAGCAAAGAAGTCTTTCTCTACCTTTACATTACTTTACCTGGTTATTCACACTCACTACTTTCTCAGCCCAGCTTCTCTCTGGCGTCAGAAGAGAGCGATCTCCAGCAGGGCAGCTGGTGAGCGCTGCTTGTACAGCTCCCAAGAGAATGGAGCAGGTGAGGAGGCTGAATAATGAATGGTTAGCTGGAAGAAGGAACAGGCAGTTCTTGGCTCAGATTCAAAAATTATTTGAATGTAGGCACTTCTTCCATCAATATGCTTCGGTGTAAATGGTTGCCACCTGCCCCTATTCCCAGGGGCTAATTTTCCTGCTGTCCAATCAGTTTATAGTTCATGAGGCTGTTAATGTCTACAATGCTAACAGCCTGGAGGCATGCCCTTGCTGCCCAGATGGTGGCTCTGGACATCAGGTACAGTAGATTTAGACTGGCAGAGCCCCATGCTTAGCAGTCAGGGCTCCATACACTTTTGTTGTTGATACTGTTTGGTGACAGGTGCCCAAGACATAATGAGATCAGCACATTCCATAAATGCCTGAAAAGGTTCATGCTTAGATATGTCAACTTGGATTTAGTCTTAAATAAGATAACACATTTCTGTTTAAAAAAAATACTGCCATTTCCTATGATTAAAAACTGAAATTGATAAAATGTGTAAACACAAAATGTTAAAATTATAATAAAAGGTTATTAACTTATTTTCCTTACTTTATGTTATTGTTTTATATATACCTTGTACATACATATATAGTTACATGAATGAGTAGATATAACTTTATAGATATAAAGTTTTATTTGAATTTGTTAATATATATGAATTCCTTCCAGAAGATATTCAACCATGTATTATGAAAAATAGACTGTTTTGAAGAAGATCCAAGACACAAGAAACATTGTTCATAGGACAATGATTCCTCAGTCCCCTTCAAAGTAGGCACCTTGGGACCTCACAGAGTTCTCCTAGTCGCCATTAACTGCTCCATCATATTTTCCTCAATCTCATTGGAGGTCTGAAATCTCTTCCCTTCCAAAGGTGATTTTAGTTTTGGGAAAAGCCAGAAGTTGCATTATGCCAAATCTGGGCTGTAGGGGGAGCTGGGTGATTTGACATTTCACCAAAAATCTCTGCAGGAGTGGAGATGGATGAGTGGGCATGTACTCGTGAAGAACCTGCCAATCACTAGTTGCCCATAGCTGTGGCCTTTTGAAATATCATCCAAATAGTTTCTGCATAGGAATGTTCAAGCTTAAAATGCAAAAGTTGATGAAGATTTGTTGCTCTCCTCGTCATTTGAATGCAATGGCCACACAGTACACATGGTGTACTCAACAGCATCTATCATCCCCACTGATTAGTGAGTGCAGTGAAGTTGACATTGTTCACACATGCACATTCCAGTCCACTCTCCTTGGCTGCCAGGTTACACCAATGTGGCACAAACTATCTTTGTTATATTAACAATGGCTGGACTTTTTCCAGACAGACTTCATATTTTATATATTCATAAAAATTGACAAATATGTTGTGTTATTGTTTTAGAATATCTACCCTAACTGGCACAGATTTTCTATTATGATTTTACAAATATTTATTGTTATTGAAATTATGAATAAATAATCCATCTGTTTCATGTATATATATAAGACAGAATACTTTACAACTATTGAAGAGGAGGAGGTATGTAGATCAAGGGGACAGATTAGTTAGTGCAAATGTATACAAGTCTATGTAAGAGATGATTAGGACCTTAACAATTCTTGGTTCTGAGGTAAAGAAGAATAATCAATTGTAGATTTTATAACAAAAACAAACATTGAAATGCATGGATCCACAAATACAAAAATTCCCAAGAAAGAGACTTTGATCCAGACATTCCTGATCATAATTACCCAGCACCCTTTTCTACTCTCTGGCCCCAGTGTATTCCTTTGGACCTGGCAAAGTATTTCTAAAGTAGGAGGAGACAAAATTAAGGTTTTCAGTAGGACTCATTTATGTGTAAGCTTTTCTATTATGTGAGTGCCTCTTGGCACCCATGTCATACATGTATACATAAAAAGCAAGGGTTTTTCATGAACTGTTATGGATGTGGGACAGAATAGACAGAACAAATACTGAGGAACTGAAGACTTTGCCAGGAACTACTGACACCAACAATGTGCTCAACAACTAAAAACACAAAACAACTTTTTTAGTATCTCTCCAAAACATCCATTACAACAGTAGGAACAAACAATTACTTTGAGGCCAAGCTCACCATAGATAATGTAACTTTTAATAGCACTAAAATGAGATCACTATAGCTGCTGCATTCCTTCCCAGCTATTCTTAGCTAAAGAGAGCTAGTTAAATAGTTCAATAAGATAACACGATGATATGATTTGACAGTAGATTGTTTTCATTCTGGTTTTTAGGTTGAAGTTTAGGATTATAAATGATAACTTAAAAAGAGAGTGGGAAGACGGAAGGAGAAGAAAAGCAAAGAGGTAGAACAAAATGTAAGTTAAAACTGAATATATAGGAAAATGTTTAGGAGAAAAGAGAACTTTTTCTCCAATTTATTTCTGTAATGCTTCATGAGGTTGAGAAACATTATCTGTGTTACTTAGCTGCACTTAAATTTATATTTAGGAAACTTTCAGATGTTCTGGTCTGATTAGTTTTCTTATCGGTGATTAGACTACAAGAAAATTCATAGGAAATCCACGTTTAGACCGGATATGTGAGAAGGTGTGGATATTTGCGACTTTGGTGCTTAGTGTGGAGTGAAATGTTGGCACAGACCAATAATAACAAAACTGAGTGACTTTCATAAGTTTATCATCACCTTAAACACTGTACTTTTCCTTTCAAAACAGAATTGGGCAAAAGCATACAATAAAAGGAATATATTTAACATGAAACAATGGAATATATTACCAAATATTTATACCAGAATTTCCTGGTTTGGTTCTCCCATATTTATTGTGATATTGAAAATGTGAAATATTAGTATAGAAATGATCTTTAGTTAAGAACTACATTGTACAATTTGTAGGTCCCTAAATATTTGAAAGCACTTGTGATTTTAACTATCTTCTGTATTTGTTTCCAATCTGCTTTTTCATTGAAATGTAACATTTATCTTATAGCAGATTAAGGAATTAAAAATTATACAAACTCTTACAGCAATTATTTAAATTTTAAAACAATGTAATGATTATTTTAAGAAGCAACATTGCTAAAGGCACTTTGATATTTTAATTTATATGTTAATGTATTCAATAAATTTTAACTAACATGTTCTACAGGTGAATGAATGTCAATCTTTTCCATAATAAAAATTAATTGCTCTGTATGACACATTGAGCAAACCAATATAAGTTTCATTTTTAGTCCATGGGAAGTTCTGGCAGAGCCACATTTTGTACCAAACCTTGAAAATTACATGCTACTGAAAATACCATTCTTCTTAGAAGGGGAATGATGCAGACACCAGCCCATAGTGTCTGTGTCATTATGGATAAAATGAGACATTCACATGGACTACTGAGTCTGGTGGAGGAAAAGGGACAGCATGGCTTTTCTCTCAAGGAGAGCAAAAGCCGCTGCCTCAGCCATGACAGGCCTTTAATGGGTTTCTCCACCTATGACATAATGGTCCTCATTTACTATGCACAGGTTCGATTTAGGTGGTTGCCTTTTACAGAAAACAAAGGAGCCAATGCTGCTAATCACATCACAGAAGAGGGATATTTGCAAATGAAAAGACAAAAGTGGTTGAAATGATTACACTCATCCTTGGGAGGTTTAGCATGGATGTTAGGAAGTTACTTTGCAGTAAATATCCTCAATACAGGGTGAGGGAGTTTTAGCAAAAAGCAAGACTCATAGTGGTCTAGATACACTACAGGCCTGATTCTCCACAGGAAAACCTATCTGTGGGCATGGGTCCTGTGCATCTCCCAGTGGGAGCGGGGTCCCCGCCAAGCAGAAAGGTCTCCTGCAGGGGTAACTTTCAGAGTTGGAGAAACAGTTGAAATAGTGATGGTCATGTTTTCAGGTAAGTTTGAATGATAAGGAAGAAGAGGTTGCTTGGAGTTAAACATATCCATTTAAAAATATCCATTTGAAAAATTACTTCTTAAGAGATACATTACCCAACAGTTTGAATTATTTGACTCTCCATGGATCCCCCCAAACTAATTTTATGGTGATTAAGTTGCACGCTTTATCCCTTCTCCAAGGATTTATGTTATTTCAAGCCTAACTTTTAACTCACTTCTCATTCATTAAAGTCTTCATCCCAATCTGAATATAGTTACATGTAAATCTGAATATCATTTTACATTTCTATTTTCTGAAATGTTTATATTTACTTTGTCATGTATCATTTTTCCTAATATTTTTAATGACATTCAATCTTGAGAAAAGATGCATTTTTCATTATAAAGTGGACATCTCCACAATTATCAGCAAAACTTGCTAGGGTATTTCACAGACTACTTTTGATTTATTTTTCCCCTTTATTTGTGAAATCTCTCTAAGGCTACATTTCTTTGGGGAAATTATAACCAGAATAGGGTGGAGCACAGACTTTGCTTAATAGCTGTAAAAAAGTTCATATAAAGGAATTCACCCTATCACCAGTTCTATTTAATTTTAGTTATACCTTGTAATTGGCTATATATATTTTTCAATTAGTTTTAAATATCCTTGTTTGTACTTTAAAGATCACTGTAAAAAATGGATATGCTACCATTTGATATGATGTTCACAATATAATTTCATTTTATATGTGAGGCCAATGAACACTCAAATAAAAATAAATCATTATAACTAAAAATATTTATTTTAATAACTTTCTATATTTCCCTGGATTTATAATTCATTTTTATTATTCTTATATTTTTATAAAACCTTTTGCAAAGCAAAAAAATATAATCACAGCAAATTATAGAACTTTTTTCTAAGGAGGTTAAAGTTTTGTTTATATATATGTGTATATATATATAAACAAAACTTTATATATATATATATATATATATTTACATATTGCATCTTTTCTAATGCACCAAAAATGTTTTTAGTAATCTTATCAGAAATCCTGAAAGCACATCTTAAACCTAGAATAATTTATGGCTTAATGTCCTGAAAAATTTCTCAAAAATATTCTACCAGGTAGAACAGACAAATATTATGAATCATTAATTGTATTAACAAAGAAGGTAGATTCATTCATATATATTTAGATAATCAGATAATCATACCAGAAGAACAAAAAAGTTTACCTAATTGCAATTGTGATGATTTTTTAGAGATACATAAGAAGTACTTTTATCCCGATTGAGCTAAAATAATTATTTTAAGTAGACAATTAATAGTCTTCATATTTTAATACACAATTAATATCAATTTCAGAGGCCTTTGCTACTCAGAATGACACCACTTATGATTTCATAAGTTGTAAAACTTCCAATTCTTTTCTAATTCTATAAGTTATATAGGAGCTTATGTTTTCATGATTATCTTGGGTTCTGTGCTCCTAATTCCATGTGTTGTCTTTAGTTTATATATTATCTCAGTCTGTTTTGCTTTACACATCTTGCCTATCACTTTTACAGAAAGGTGGTACTTAGACTGTTTAATTTGCATGAATATCAAGCAAACAAATAAGCAAACACACTAATAAAAATATATCAAGGCTTTATGTTCTATGTCATAGGTAACACTGCAGTAAAGTGTGATCTCCCAACTTCAGGGGTTTATAACAACAAAGTTATCTCTAATTCATGGTGACTTCCCATCTCAGTTTAGTTGCAGCTCTATTTTACAACTTCTATTTTCCTGGACACAAGGTGTCAGAATAGCTCCTACCAAGAACATTTCAAATGGCAGAAGGGAAGATACCTGAGTGAAGCACACCTTGATTTGTACAACTTTTGGCAAGAAGTGATGCATCACCTTGCTCAGATTGCATTGCCCAAAGTAAACCAAGTCACATGACCATACCTCCATTCAACAGGCTTGGAAAATATTATCTTCCTACATGACAGGATGCATGTAATTGAATCCTTGCTTCCTTGAGGGTGAAGAGCAAGTGGGACGATTATACCTCAACATGGAAATAAATGTGTATATGCTGCTCCACAATATTTTTCAAACTCCCCTCCACTTAGTGGCTCCCTCTCTTTCTCTTTCCATCCATATCCCCTTTATATTATACTTCTATTAGATTTACTCCCCCAAATTTAGTGTTTTTCCCCTCAGTATTTTAGTAAAATATGTTGTGACCCATTAGTGTGAATAGATCTATTTTCATGGGCATGTGAACATTTTGGGGATCCTGTTGAAAAATCATATGATTAGAAAGAAATGAAAATTATAGCTGTAAAGAAGCTTTATTATAGTCCAAGGGAGACATTCAAAATATAAACATTTATATATCTATATTTTAATTCCACTGCAATTGATATTTTAAAAAATGATTATAGCCCTGGCTGGTGTAGCTCAGTGGATTGAGTGCAGGCCTGTGACCAAAGGGTTTCTGGTTTGATTCAGAGTTATGGAACATGCTTGGGTGACAGGCCATGTTCCCAGTAGGGGGTGCACTAGAGGCAACCACACATTGATATTTTACTCCCCTTCTTCCTCCATTCCTTCCCCTCTCTCTAAAAATATATAAAATCTTTAAAAAAATGATTAAAAGTTACATGTGGTAATCCCAAAATGTGTTAACCATTATCAGTATGTTTATAATGACTTCTGGCCAAGATGCAGGCATAGGTAAACACACTGTGCCTCCTCGCACAACCAAAAGAAGGACAATGACAAATTCAGAAACAAAAACAATCAGGATGTACAGAAAGCTGAACTGTATGGAACTCTGACAACCAAGGAGTTAGAGGAGAAACATTCATCCAGACGGGTAGAAGGGACAGAGACCAGCAGCTGGGTGGAGAGAACTCACAGCAAGGTGGCAGTTAGAGAACCAGGTGGGCAAGGCAGGGGCTGGTGGAGCAGGTAAGGCAGTGGTTGATGGAGTGGGTGGTCCCAATTTGCATGCAGATAAACTGGGAGGAACAACTGGAGAGCGAGACAGACCACAAAAGCAATCCAGGGTTCCAATGACAGAAAATAAAGCCTCAAAACCTCTAACTATAAAATCCCATAAGTGTTGAGGCAGAGAGAGAAACTTCCAGCCTCACAGGAGAGTTCATTGGAGAGACCCACAGGGTCCTACAACCTACACAAAATCACTCACCTGGGAATTAGCACAGGAAGGGCCCAATTTGTTTGTGGATAGCAGAAGTGACTGAAAGCCAACAGAGAGCTGACCAAGTAGCACTGTTCCCTCTTGGACTCTTCCCCCACAGACAGTGCCACAATACAGTAATGTGCATTGTGCCTCCCTGGTGACTACCTATGGCTCTGTCCCTTACTATTTAAGAGGTGCAAAAAATAAAAATAAAAAAAGATATGGCCCAAAGGAAAGAATAGATCAAAACTCCAGAAAAAAATACAACTAAGTGATGAAGAGATAGTCAACCTATCAGATGCAGAGTTCAAATCAGGATGCTCACAGAATTGGTTGAGTATGGTCACAAAGTAGAGGAAAAAGTGAAGGCTATGAAAAGTGAAATAAAAAAATTCTACAAGGAACCAACAGTGATGGGAAGGAAACCAGGACTCAAATCAACAGTTTGGATAACAGGGAAGAAATAAACAGTCCACCTGAACAGAATGAAGAAACAAGAATTCAAAAAATAATAATAAAGAGAGGCTTAGGAATCTCTAGGACAACTTTAAATGCTCCAACATCTGAATCATAGGGGTGCCAGAGGAGAAGAGGAAGACCAAGAAATGGAAAAGATATTCGAAAACCTAATGAAGAAGAACCTCCCCAGTCCAGCAAAGGGAATAGATTTTCAGGAAGTCCAGAAAGCTCAGAGAATCCCAAAATATTTGGACCCAAGGAAGTATACACCAAGGCACATCATAATTACATGATCAGAGATTAAAGAGAAGGGGAGAATCTTAAAAGCAGCAAGAGAAAGGGAGACAGTTACCTACAGAAGAGTGCCCATAAGACTGTCAGCTGATTTCTGAAAAGAAACCTTACAGGCAAGAAGGGGCTGGGAAAAAATATTCCAAGTCATGAAAGGCAAGGACCTACATCCAAGATTACTCTATCTAGCAAAGCTATCATTTAGAATGGAAAGGCAGATAAAGTGCTCCCCAGATAAGGTCAAGTTAAGGGAGTTCATCATCACCAAGTCCTTATTACATGAAATGTTAAAGGGACTCATCTAAGAAAAAGAAAATAAAAAATACGAACAGCAAAATGACAGCAAACTCATAACTATCAACAACTAAACATAAAACAAACAAACATCCAAAAAATTAAGCAAACAACTGGAACAGGAACAGAATTACAGAAATAGAGATCACATGGAGGGTTATCAGTGCAGGGGGAGGGGGAGAAAGGGAGAAAAGTTACAGGGAATAAGTAGCATAAATGGTAGGTAGAAAATAGGAAAGAGGTTAAGAATGGTATAGGAAATGTGGAAGTCAAAGAACTTATATGTATGATCCATGAACATAAACTAAGGGGGGGAATGCATGTGGAAGGGGGTGTACAGGGTGGAGGGGAATAAAGGGGGGGAAATGGGACAACTGTAATAGCATAATCAATAAAATATATTTCAGAAAATTAAAAAAAGAATGTTTATAATATTTAACATTTCATGGTACTCCTGACATCAATATCACATATATGTAAATTATGAAAAGGTAATTTCTTGTGTAAACTGGTTGTTATCACTATGTAATAATTGGATGAAGATGGCTTGATTTGATTGGCTTCAGACTTAATTTTTCACAGCTAGGTAAATAATGTGCAAAATGATATATATTCTTTGAAATGGTCTGCTTTGGAAATTCTTGTATTATTAATAAAATAAGTTTAATACCTATCATGTTAGAGTAATAGTAACCTTATGCCTTATTGTTCAGAGCAAAATAAAAAGATGAAATTTTTGTTTAAAAAACAGGCCCAGAAATGCGTTCTTTCTGGAATTATCTGCATTTTCAAAATGCAGAGTCATGTTCACATCAATCAATATGAGTACATAATCCAAGATCCTCTAGCAAGAGGGTAAGATCCCATATCTCTGTTATTACCTTTTTTTGTCATTATAATTTTTATAAGAAATTTTAATTTATTTTGCATTGTTGTTTAAGTGCAGTTGTCTCCAATTTCCTGTTGCCACTTTCCTCTCCCACCCACCCCCATCAGCCCACATCCCACCTTCAATCCTACCCCCCTTTGGCTTTATCCATGGGTACTTTATACATATTCCTTGATGACCTTTCCCCTTCTTCCCCCCATGATATCCATCCCCTTTCTCCTCTGGTTACTATCAGTTTGTTTTTTATTACATTCATTCTGGTTATATTTTGCTCACTTGTTTGTTTTGTCAATTAGGATCCACTTATAGGTGAGACCATATGGTATCCAGCTTTCACCTCCTTGCTTATTTCTCTAAGCACGGTTCTCTCCAGTTCCATCCATACTGTCACAAAAAGTAGAAGCTCATTCTTTCTTTCAGCTGAGTAGTATTCCGCTGTGTAAATGTACCACAGTTTTTTGATCCATTTATTTACTGATGGGCACTTATCAGCAATCCACAGCTCTTGGCTTCCTCTCCTGGGCCAAAGCAATTTATAGATTCAACATAATCCCTATTAAAATACCAATGACATATTTCACAGGTATAGAAAAATTATTTCAAAAATTTATATGCAACCATAAACAACTCCGAATAGCTGCAGCAATTTTGAGAAAGAAGAACAAAGTAGGAGGGATCACAATATCTGGTAACCTTCCAGGGCTTGGTTATTGTAAATTGTGCTGCCATGAACGTTGGGGTGCATAAGTTCTTTTGAATTGGTGTTTAAGTATTCCTAGGCTATAATCCCAGCAATGGAACCACTGGGTGAAAAGGCAGTTCCATTTTTACTTTTTTGAGGAAATTCCATACTGTTTTCCACAGTAGCTGCACCAGTTTGCATTCCCACCAACAATGTACTAGGGTTCCCTTTTCTCCACAACCGCCCCAGCACTTAATTGTTTGCTGATTTGTTTATGATGGCTATTCTGACTGGTGTGAAGTGTTATCTCATTGTGATTTTAATTTGCATCTCTCTGATGGGTAGTGATGCTGATGATTCTTTCAAATGGCTCTTGGAACTCTGTAAGTCCTTCTTTGAGAAATGTCTGTTCAAGTCATTTGCCCATTTTTTAATTGGATTATTTGTCTCCTGCAGTTAAGTCATGTGAGTTCTTTATATATTTTGGACATGAAACCATTGTCTGAGATATCATTGGCAAATGTGTTTTCCCATACAGTTGGTTCTCTTTTCATTCTGCTGATATTTTCTTTAGCTGTGCAGAAGCTAATTATTTTGATGAAGTCCCATTTGTTTATTTTTTCCTTTATATCCCTTACTCTAGGGGACATATCGGTGAAAATATTGCTGAGTGGAATATCTGAGATTTTCCTGCCTATGTTATCTTCTAGGACTTTTATGGTATCATGACTTATATTTAAGTCTTTATCCATCTTGAGTATATTTTTTGTGTATGGTGTAGGTTGGTGGTAGAATTTCAGTTTTTCACAGGTAGCTGTCCAAATCTCCCAACATCATTTGTTGAAGAGGCTATTTTTACTCTGTTTTATGCTTTTGCTCCCTTTGTCGAATATTAATTGACCATAAAGACTTAGGCTTGTTTCTGGGTTCTCTCTTCTGTTCCATCGATCTACATGTCTGTTCTTATGCCAGTACCAGGCTGTTTTGATTACAGTGGCCTTATAATACAGTTTGATAGCAGATATTGTGATCCCTCCTACTTTGTTCTTCTTTCTCGAAATTACTGCAGCTATTCGGAGTTGTTTATGGTTGCATATAAATTTTTGAAATAATTTTTCTATACCTGTGAAATATGTCATTGGTATTTTAATAGGGATTATGTTGAATCTATAAATTGCTTTGGCCCAGGAGAGGACGCCAAGAGCTGTGGACTGCTGATAGTTATAAGCAGATTGCCCAGGGTCAGTACAGGCAGGGTGTGACTTAGGCATGTATGTCTTGCAGATCTACCTAATACATAAAAACAAAATAAACAGGCAGGCCAATTGGGAATAAAAAGAAACATGCTCCAAATGAAAGAACAAGAGAATTTTCCAGGAAAAAAAAACCCTGGATGAAATGGAGGCAAGCAATTTGTCAGATAGAGAGTTTACAGTAATAATAATAAGGATGCTCAACAACATGAAAATAAGACAGAAATCTTAAAAAAGGAGCAGCTGGAAATAAAGAATGCAAAAAAAATCAACAGTAGGTTAGATGAAGCAGAAGAATTAGAAGAAATGGTAGACTAAAGCAACCACACAGAGTGGAAGGAAGGAAGGAAGGAAGGAAGGAAGGAAAAGAAAGAAAGAAAGAAGATGAAAGAAAGAAAAACTTAAAACAAAAGAGGAGAGCTTAGGACATATTGTGCAACGTGAAGATAACAATATCCACATCATGGAAATACCAGAAGGAGAAGAGAGCAAGCAAGGGATCAAGAATCTATTTGAAGAAATAATGACCAAATATTTCCCTAGTCTGGTGAAGGAAAAAGATACGTAAGTACAGGAAGTTCAGAGAGTCCCAAACAAGTGGGACCCAAAGAGGCCTACACCAGGACACATCATAATTAAAATGACAGGGCTTAAAGATAAAGAGAGAATCCTAAAAGCTGCAAGAGAAAAGAAGGTAGCTATCTAAAAAGGAGCACCCATTAGGCTGGCCTAAAACTTATCTGATATCTCAACAGAAACATTTCATTCCAGAAGGCAGTGCTGTGAAATATTCAAGGTGATGGAAAGCGAGGACCTACAAACAAGGCTACATTACCCAGCAAGGCTGTCATTTAAAATCAAAGAAGAAATAAGGAACTCCCCAGGCAAGGAAAAGCTAAAGGAGTTTGCTAACACCAAACCAGTACTGTGAAGATAAAGGGAAGAAACCAAATGTTAAAGGACTTGCTTTAAGAAGAAGAAAAAGAGAAAGAAAGAAAAAACAGAGGAAAATAGTCTAACAATAAAATGGCACTAAATATGTATCTATCAATAATCACCTTAAATGTAAATGGCTTAAATCATCCAAACAAAAGACACAGCTGAATGGATAAGAAAAAAAGATTTAAATAAATGCTGCCTCCAACAGACTCACCTCAGATCAAGAGACTAAAAATAAAGGGATGGAAAAAGGTATTTCATACAAACAGAAAGGAGAAAAAAAGCTGGGGTAACAGCACTTATATCTGACTAAACAAAGTTTAAAGCCAAGGCTACACTAAAAGACAAAGAAGCACACTCCATGAAGATAAAGGGAAGAAACCAACAAGAAGATATGACCCTAGTAAACATTTATGGACCCAACACAGGAGCAAAAGGGACTTTTCTTAATTGTCTTATTACTGGTTTGTTTCCTACACATTTGAAGAGATTCACTCACTGATTTTCTTATTCCAGTCCCCTATGGGATTTATTCAAAATTTTCACTCAATGTATTCTTTCTTCTCCCATAAGTCTAATTGCTTGTATCTGTCCATGACCTAAAGTGAATTGGAAAAACACTCTTCTTTCCTATCCCATTTTTTAAAATCAGTATGGGTTATGAAAACAGAAAAAGAGGTATACTCATTTCACTGGTAGTCTGTTCAATATGGGTATAATGTAGAGAAATATTTCACTTGTTACTGATTTAAAAACTGATGTGAAAACAACAAGCCTAGATTAACTATTTCTACCTTGACTTCTTCCAGCCTTGACTTCTACCATGGAGTCATCCTTAAATTTCCATTTTCTTACTCTGCTTGTAGAACTAGAATATTTTAGGAACACTGTTTTCTGATTTTCATGTGTATTTGTTTCTAATACAATATTTTCATTTAGTCTTTTATTCCTCATGTATTTTCAGAGAAAATGATATAGCTCTCTATGTAAAAATTCTCATTTTTTATCCATTCATTGAAAATATCCACTGTACTTAAATACACTGAACCCCACAACCTGACTCTGAGGACTATTTCCATGATGGCTCATATAACCAGGAGCACATTTCAGAATGAGATAACTGAGAATACAATTGTGCTCCCAAGTGCTATACCCTGTCCATGTCTTGTGAGAGAACACCAATACGATAGGGTTACTAGTGGAATTTTTATCACATGCCTGTCTATTGCCGTGCTCACAATAAAACTTTTTGTACATTGACATACTCATTGCCAATTAAAATCTTAATCCAGCTTGAAATCTGACACAACAGGGAATAAAGAGAAAAATGCATTGCTTAGATTCTCTAGAAGAGCAAACATATATGTAGATTCTGCCAACAGAAGCACCATGAGAGAACTTGAGGGAAAACATGTGAAACATTTGGTAGTACTGGTTTTCTACTAAAATAACAACAGAAACATCCTGATCTATTTTTTTTTAAATAAGAGAGCTTTACACACAAGGAATAAGAACTCTAGGAAAATAGCAAATACCATATGATCTCACTTATATGTGGAATCGAATGAACAAAATAAACTGATGAACAAAATAAAATAGAAAGAGAGGCATGGATACATGGAACAGATTGACAGCTGTCATAGGGGAGGGAGGACTGGATGAAAGAAAGTGAAGAGATGAGCCAAAACACACACACACACACACACACACACACACACATGCCATAGACACAGACAACAGTGTGGTGACAGCCAGTGGGAAAGAGGAGGTGGGGGTTAGGTGGAGGTGGGCTAAGAGGGGAAAAATAAGAATGGAAAAAGACTTTGCTTGGAACCATGGGCATACAATGCAGAATCAGATCATGTTTTATTGAGGACTTTCACATTTGAAACCTGCATGGTTTTGCAATACATCATCACCCCAATCAGTTCAATTAAAAAGCCAAAAAGAACTATAGGAAAGCAAGGTGATTCATTGACAGACACACCAGTGCGAGATATTGATTGAGCCAAACAACTTCGTCTCACAATCCAAGTGAGATCATACTCTCCCCACCCATTAGTCAAATTTTAATTATGCCATTGGCTAGGACAGAAACTTAAACCATTACCAACTTATTTGTGAGCAGATAGGGAGAATGAGGGGTAACAAAAGGAAGAAAAAGAACCTCTTAGGTGAGAGACAGCTGAGAGATAAATACACACTTTTAGCATGCACTGACCCCTCCACATGAGTTCAAGAGGCTATTAGGATTTTTTCTAGAGTTAGGTGGGAGGTGAGGAGAAATAAACAGACTTCTTTTTGCAGTAATTTGTTAAGCTGTAATGAACTTCCTGGGGATATTTAGTTTAAAAACAGGACTTGTGAAGAATAAAACACATTCAAAATGGCTTTAAAGATGAGAAGAGATGCCAGGGGAGAACACAGCTCTCGGCGGAGGGAGTGCGCATGAATTTTTGGTTGCTAAACCACCGCTGAAAGATTGGAAGCTTCTGGTCTACCGCTCAGTTCAAGGTGCACACATTGTTTTTAAACTTGTGCAGCTTGCGTTTTGAGTTTTCAGTGCAGCAATTATCATCAATTATGAAATTATTATTTGTCAAAAGATCATACTTTAATAACTAAAATGTACAATCTAGCTTAATTTAGAGGTGTCTAAACAAGGCCACTTGTGAGAGGCCTTCAATTATGTAAACATTTAGAAACATTATGTTAGTGATAGTTTCTAGGGAATGCCTAAAAATGAAACAAAATGAGACCAATATTTCCTATAATATGGCATTATTTCTGGTAGAAAGAAACAGTGTTTAAATTAGTAAACACCAAGAATATGAAAACATCATAGTATTTCAAAAGTTTTCTCATTTAGCTTGTCACACTTGATATTTTAAAATAGCAGTAACTGCTCAAGATGTAAGTGAACTTTTCTGTAATGATGTTCCAGAGAGGTAACCATTTAATCAGGTCTCATGTACACACATAAGTTTCCTTTTATAGCATTTTTCGGTGCAATATCCTGAATGGTCGAATCAGACCTCATGCAGGATGGATTGTATTATTATTTAGATTATGCCTCTATGTACTTACACAGCAGTGGGCACAATTTAAAGAAAGAGAGATGTATAAATTCAGACAATATGAATATTCAAATATTATATTCAGAGGCAAAATTATTTTCTTAACCTAATAAAACTTTTCAAAGGAAAAAAGTATGCTCAGTCCCCTAAGAGTTCCTTATTCATCTTCAGTTATTATCTTTGCATTCCTCCTAAAGGCTTCATCTTCAGAAAACATTTATATGCTATCAAACTACCTGGACAGATTACATAATAATAGTCTAAATCTAGATATATATTTTTATTTTGAATTTTAATGACTTTTGAAATTAAGTAATATGACTTGGAAAATATTGTTAAGATAAAAAGACACTATCACTTTTGTCAGCAGGATGAAGCAGAATTGCCATCTTTTTTTTTTTTCAAAGATGCAGGAAAAGATAACTTTTAGCCTTTTTATGATAAGAAGCTGTATGATTGTTTCCAGAAAAATTAAAAGTAGTAGTTTGAAATAACTCAAGATTCTCATCTCTGGCAAATCGAACTAATGTGGCAAAAGTGAAAGCATCTTGGGCCTGGCTGGGTACCTCTGTTGGTTAGAGCATTGTCCAAGTGCACACACCAAGGCTGCAGACTCCATCCCCAGTCAGGGCACATACAAGAAGCATCCAATGAATGAATAAGTGGAACAACAAAATCTCTCTCTCGCCCCCTTCGTCTGTCTCTCTAAAATCAATAAATAAAATCATTTTTTTAAAGTGAATGTATTTCTTGTATCCTTCTATAATGAAATGTAATTATCAGCTGATATGTGAGAAAGGGAAAGTTCGGATTTTTGTACACATAAGGAGGATACCGCATTGAATTTTAATGTCTACTATTTTTCACCTTCCAGAAAGATTACAGCTGCATTGCTTCTTATAAGCATCACATTGACAACTGTGGCTCCAAGTTAGCTCGTTGAAACCAGGCCAAGAAACATTTTAAATTATCAGCCAGCCTATTTCTAGCTCTACTGCCAAATGATTATGTAATCTAACAGAATTTGCTTAATAGTATCATTTTTCTCTTTACATGTAGTAAATGACTATAAAATGTACTTAATATTTTTAGCAAGGATAGAATGAGATGATGAATATTGAGAGACTTTAACAGTGCCTTGCATATCATTTCCCCTTCCTTCTGTCATGTTACACAGAAGGTAGAGACCAATAGAATTTATTTTGTTTTGGCTTATAGATATGCACCTTTTGACCGTCAGCAATTAAACAATGCTGCCAAATAAATGCATACTAAAAGCAAAATAAGATATAGTTATGAAGTAACCAGAAAGGTTAAAATTTTAAAAATAACAATGTCAAGTTTTAGCAAGGATATAGAATACCAGGACATTTCATGTGTTTCTTAGTGGGAATATAAGTTTGTCATCCATTTTGGAAACTGTTTAATAGTATCTACTAAATTTACATAAGCATTTACCCTTTGACACAGAAATTCTATTTCTAGTTATTTTCCCAATATAAATAAAATTATTTGTTCACAAAGGAGTTGCAAAAAAATGTTCAAAAGGAGACTGAATTATCCAATCACTGTATGTTTGTATAAAGAAATATTAACCAGTAGTGAAAAAAGATTAACATATTAAAATATTGCCACAAAACCAGGTGGACAAATGGTCACACAGTCTATGATTCCATTTATATTAAGTGTAAGAATGCTAAATCAATCTGTAATTATTGAGATGAGAAAGTATTTGCTACCCAGAGTAGACAGGAAATTGGTAGGCAAGAAGGCCACAGTAACCTCTTGCAATTAGAATAGTCTATACTTCAGTTGCTGTGATGGATACATGGATGTATATGGCAGTCAAAACATAATGGATACTTAAAATCTGTGTAGCTCATTTTGTTATTATACTTTAATTATAATAATAAATCAGTTTCAACTCTGATTGATTAAAATTAGGAAGTTATCCTTCCATAATAACATATATTAACATAAAATTTATACAGCTTTCCTCTCATACTTAAGTCTTTGATATCCCTGGAATTGATCCAATTTTATTTTTTAACTGTAAATAACTACTTGTCCAAATACCATTTATCAAAAAACCAGCCTTACTCATCATGCAGTGGCACCTCTTTCATGTATGGCATTACCCGTGTGTGTTTGTTTGTGGGCTTTATATTATGTGCCACTATTTTATTGGTGTATTTTTGCATCATTTTCAACTATCTTAATAACAATAGCTTCACAATGGTTCTTGAAAACTTATAAGGGAATTTCAGGGGAATTTCAGGGGAGAATGGGAAAGGTTTACAGGAACAAATATAAAGGACACATGGACAAAAACTAGAGGGGTAGAAATGGGGGAGAGGTGGGGAGGGGGAGGGGGTGGGTGGGCTGGGCTGGGATGGGAGTAAAGGACAGAAAACAGTATTATGTACTTGAATAATGATTAAAATAAAATTATAAAAAAACTTATAAAACTCTCAGATGATGATTACTATTTTTCCCTCAACCACCTTCATCCCCAACATTTAATAGTTATTTCTACACCAAACAGAAAAAGTCAAGTACCATGTGATTTCACACATAAGTGGGTTATAAAACTGAAAGCAAGTAATGAACAAACAAGGCAAAGAAACAAAACCTTATAGACATAGACCACAGTGTGGTTGTTACCATGGGGAAGGGAAATGAGTAGAAAAGAGCAAAAGGGAGCTAAATACATGGTGATGGAAGATTTGACTTTGGGTGATAAACATAATGCAATAAATATGCAGATGATATATCATAGAATTGTACACTTGAAACTATATAATTTTATTAACCAATGTAACCCCAATAAGTTTAATAAAAATAGCTATTGCTAAACATTTATTATATATTCATCAAAGGCCCTGTCCTGGTCATATTCCTGATCACACTTAGCAGAATACCTTGAGTTCTACTTAATAGAGAAAATAATAGCTTCCAGGCCTTCCACCTCTAAGTTTATCATCATCATCAATCTTGTAGCCTTCTTCCAGTTTCAGTAGAGATGATTTTACTCCTATGGGTACAAAAAAAACCTGCAAGTGTCATCTGAATCCCATCCCTACCCATTTTCTCAGCCATTTTATACCATCAATTTCACTTTCCTTTTATGTTATTTTTCTATTGAATATGTTTTGTCTCACTTTTTGACAATAAGTTTAGTATTTTTTCTATTTTTAAAAGGAATATATTTTAAGAATAAAAATTAAGAATACAATGAAAAAACATTTCAGTGTTTGCTGTGAATATAAGATCTTACAAAGTTCGGGTGAAAACTGTACTTGAACATTCATTTAAATAAAAAATTTTTAAAAAAAGATCTTATAAAGTTCACATTGTACTGTAAATAATATTGTAAATACACTTATCAGTATAGATCATAAATTTACCTCATGTCATTAAATATTCTTTTAATACATTAATACTTCTATAGGGAATGTACCATATGGATATACCATGTATCCTTCCTTGTTTTATAACACTTTAAAAATATTACAAGTGCCTGTGTTTTTGTTTTAAATGGACAGAAGAAGAATTAAAAGACTCTTCTTCCCACTCTAGAGCTAAGTGTCTGGTGAATATATGTGTACATGGTGACATAATTCCTTTCTTATCATCAAAAATGGAGAAATATATTGCCCTCTGCTGAACATTTATGTTTTCAACTAAATTATTTCTCTTCATAGTTTATCATGATACATGTACAAGATGGCTAATTTTTCTCAATGTCTGCATAGTATTTCCAAACTATACTATATTTTATTAACTACTCTCTTTTTTTCCATGGCCTAACATGACAATTCTTTATTTTACTCATTTTCATTATACTCTTCAGTTAAAGTTTCAAGAAATTATAGTTTTGATTTCTAATCTCCATGGACATATGTTTTCTGAAGTACCAATCACTACTCACAAATCTCTATAGACAGTTAAGTCATTTTATATTCAAATCTTATGTATGTGATTACTCATTAGAAGTTGCCTAATCCAATGAGGATATACAAACCAACACTTCTAAAAAGAATAAATAGTTTTCTCTAAACCTAAATATAATATATTCTTTATACTCATCTGTTCTTTTTTCAGGATATTGTCATGCTTTGGTATATATTACTCTTGCCAGAGTACTCTCTCAAGCTTTGGTATATATTACCTAAATCAGAAATGAAAGTCATCCTTGAATGTGTTGTCTTATAGCAAATCAGGAGGAAAAAAGTACAGATTTTATTTCCTTAATGCCTTTAAAACTATGTCCTCTGATAGCTCCTCACTCTTACTGCCTTATTACCCTGTTCCCTTATCTCTGAACTTAATTGCTAAATGAGCACTTTAATTTGTCTCTCTGAAGCAGTTCAGTCTCTCCCACTCTAACAATTCAAGCAGTACACTACTATCAGAACCATCTTTCTAAAATGTGGAGTTAGTTGATACTTCTTTGTAAAGAAAATTTTTAAGAATTGGTTTGCTTCAAGATAAAAGAATTAGTTTGCTTCTTTAATTTCACATGAATAAAATTGCCTTCTGTTGCAGTCAGAATTGTAAAAATATTCCCTCAAAATCATCCTCGTCATTCAATCAATCACTAATCCAGGTACTGTTGTGAAGGGACTGGTTTCCATTCATTGACCTTATTTCAATTAGCATAATGTTCTCCAGGTCCATCCATACTATTGCGGAGGGCAACATTCTCTTCTATTTTTTTTCTCTGTCAGAGTAGTATCCCATTGTGTAGATGTCCCGTGGTTGTTTTTCCCATTGATCTACTGATGGACATTTGGGCCACTTCCATATCTTGGCAATTGTAAATAACACTGCAATGAACACAGGGATGCTCATGTCCTTTGAAACAGTGTTTTGGGTTCCTTTGGATATATTTCCAGAATTGGGATCACTGGGTCAAAAGGCAGATCCATTTTTTATATTTTTTAGTTACTTCAATGTTTCTTTCCACAGGGGTTGCACCAGTCTGTATTCCCACCAACAATGCCAAATATTTCCCCTTTCTCCACATTCTTGCCAGCACTTGGTGTTTGTAGATTTATTAATGATAGCAATTCTGACAGGTGTGAGATGATATCTCACTGTGTTTTTTTATTTGCCTTACTCTGATGATTAGTGACATTGAACATCTTTTTATGTATCTATTGGCCATCGGTATGCCCTTTTTTCAGAAGTGTTTAGTGAGGTCCTTGGCTCACTGTCAGCTGGGTAGTTTGCTTCTTTGTGTTGAGTTTGGTATGTTATTTACACATGTTGGATGTTAAACCTTTACTGGATGTATAGGTGAATATGTTCTCCCATTCTGTGGGTTATCTTTTTATTTTGTTGATGATTTCCTTTACTGTACAAAAACTTTTTAGTTTCACATAGTCACATATGTTTACTTTTTCTTTTGTTTGTCTTGCCTGTGGAGATATATCTGATAAAATATTTCTACAATCAATGTCTGAGATTTTGCTGCCTGTGTTTTCTTCAATGATTTTTATGGCTTTGGGCCTAACATTTACGTCTTTGTTTTATTTTCAATTTTTTCTTGTGTATGGTTTAAGAAGGTGAACTAGTTTCATTTTTCTGTACATACCTGTCCAATTTTCCCAACACCATTTACTGAGTAGACTATCTTTAGCCCTTTGTGTATGCTTTCTTCCTCTGTCAAATATTAGCCAACTATAAAGGTGTGGGTTTATTTCTGGGCTCTCTATTCTGTTCTAGTGAACTATGTGTCTGTTTTTATGCCAGTACCAGGCTATTTTTTTTTCTTTATTTCTTTTGCTGGTGTCAACCACAGAAGACACCAAAGAGACAGATGCTATGGAAACATGACAGGAAAAGAAAAGTACAGGCAGCAGTATAGGCTGTTTATACTTTGAGAAAGAAATTTACCAGTGAAAGACAGGAGCAAGACTTACCAAAGAGAAATCCCAGCGCTCCTTTACAGACAGTGAGAGAAATATCTGGTGCACGTACACACCACAAAGACCTCATGGCCTGACATTCAACCTCTGAAAAACCAGGGGAGACCACATATGCAGTCCCCCATTACCACAAATTATGTAGTCAAGTTTCCCATATTTGGAGAAATTGCAGGGGTAGCACATCCGGAGTACAATGAATAAGCCTCATCCTGGAAAAAACACCTTCGTGATCATGGCATCTCCCCTGCCAGGCAGCACTAGGCTGTTTTGATTACTGTGGCCTTATAATATAGTTTGATATAAGGTAGTTTGATATAGTTTGATGATTCCTCCAACTTTGTTCTTCTGTCTCAGGATTGCTATTGCTATGCAGGACATTTTGTAGTTTCATATAATTTTTTGAAGTATTTGTTCTTGTTCTGTGAAATGTATCATTGGAATCTTGATAAAAATTGCATTGAATCTATAGATTGCTTTGGATAGTATGGGCATTTTAATGATGGAACTTCTTCCTATTCATGAACATGGTATGTGCTTTCACTTATTTGTACCATCTATTTATTTCTTCAGTGTCTCATAATTTCCCAAGAACAGGTATTTTGCATCCTTGGTTAGATTTACTCCTAAGTATTTTATTATTTTTGTAGTAATTGTTAATAGGATTGTTTTCTTAATTTCTCTGTTAGTGTGTTATTGGAATATAAAAATACAACAGCTTTCTGGATATTAATTTTGTATACTGCTACTTTACTGAAATCATTTATCAGTTTTAGTAGTTTCCCTTTGGAATCTTTAGAGTTTTCTATATATAATATCTTGTCATCTGCAAATAATGACAGTTTTACTTCTTTTTTTCTAATTTAGATATTTTTTTATTTCTTCTTCTTGTCTGATTGCTGTGGCTAAGGCTACCAGTATTATATTGAATAAGAGAAGTGAAAGTAGACATCCTTTTTCCAGATCTTAAAGGGAATGCTTGGAGTTTTTGCTCATTGAATATGATGTTGGCAGTGGGTTTGTCATATATGGTCTTTAATATGTGTAGGTATGTTCCCTCTAATCCCATCTTGCTGAGAGTTTTTGTCATAAATTAATGCTGGGTTTTAACATTTGCTTTTTTTGTCTCTATTGATAAGATCATGTGGTTTTTATCCTTCATTTTGTTTATGTGGTGAATCACATTTACTGATTTATAAAATGTTTTATTAACCTTCCATCCATGGAGTAAATCCTCCTTGATCATGATATATGATATTTTTGATTCATTGCTGTATTCTCTTTGCTAATATTTCATTGAAGATTTTAGCATCTATGTTCTTCAGGCGTATTGGCCTATAATTTTTTTTGTAGTGTCTTTATCTAGTTTTATAATTAGGATAATAATGGCCTCATAATGAGTTTGGGAGACTTACCTTCTCTTGAATTTGATGAAGTAGTTTGAGAAGGAGAGGTGTTAGTTCTCAGAATGTTTGCTAAAATTCACCTGAAAGCCTTCTGGTCCAAGGCTTTTATTTCTTGGGAGTATTTTTATTATTGCTTCGATTTCATCAGTTGTAATCAGTCTATTCAGATTCTCTGATTCTTCTTGATATAGTTTTGGAAGATTGTATATTCTCTGGGATTTATTGTTTTTACAATATTTTCTTATACTCCTTTGCATTATTATTATTTTTTTTTTTTGGTGTCAGTTGGTACTTCTCCTCTTTAATTTCTGGTTTTATTTACTTAGGTCTTCTCTCTCTCTTTTGTTGTGGAGTATGGTTAAAGGTATGTAAATCTTGTTTATCTTTTCAAAGAACCAGCTCTTGCATTCATTTGTATCATTTTTTAGCTTCTATATTGTTTATTTTGCTCTGGCCTTTATTATTTCCTCCCTTCTGATCACGTTGGGCTTTGTTTGTTGTTCTTTATCAATATTTTTCTTGTTTTTTGAGGTAGGTCTGTAATGCTATGAATTTCCCTCTTTACATTGTTTTCCCAGAGTCCCACAGATTTTGGGTTGTTATATCTTTATTTTCATTTATTTCAAGCTATCTTTTCATTTTGTCCTTGACTTCTTTGTTGACCCATCATTGTTTAATAACATGTTATTTAGCTTTCATGTCTTCATGTGTTTTTCAGTGTTCTTCTTGTGATTGATTTCTGGCTTCATATCATTCTGGTTAAAGAAGATGCTTGATATGAATTCAATCTTATTAAATTTATTGAGACTTGTTTTGTGTCTAGGATAGACCACATGTACTGTGGTAGAAAACACTTCATGTACACTTGGAAAGTATACACATTCTGCTGCTCTAGGATGAAATGCCCTGAAGATATCAATTAAATGTCTTTGATCTAGTGTGTTATTTAAGGCCACTGTCTCCTTGTTGATTCTGTCTGGAAAATATATCCGTTGAAGTCAGTGCAGCGTTAAAATCCCTGACTATGACTGTATTTCTGTTGATATCTCCCTTTATGTCCATCAAGATTTGCTTCACATATTTAGGTGTTCCTATGTTGCGTGCATAAATGTTTGCTAAGATTATAACCTCATGTTATAATAAGTGTTGGTTTGTCCCCTTTATTTATTTATTTTTTTAATATTTAATTTATTTACTTTTAGAGAGTGGAAGAGTGGGAGAAAGAGGGAGAAAATCATCAATGTGTGGTTTCCTCTCATGTGCCCCCCACTGAGGACCTGGCCCACAACCCAGGCATGTGCCTAGACTGGGAATCAAACCAGTGACCTTTGATTCACAGCCTGGCACTCAGTCCTCTGAGCCACACCAGCCAGGGCAATTTGTTTCCTTTACCTTTATGTTGTGTTCTTCTTTGTCTTTTATTATAGCCTTAGTTTTGAAGTTTATTTTTCCAGTTATAAGTACTGCTATCTGAGATTTTCCCCATTTGCATGAAATATCCTTCCCACCCCTTTACTTCTAGTCTGTGTTTATCTCTCAATCTGAAATGGGTCTTTTGGAGGCAGCATGTATATGGGCCTTGTTTGGTCTCCATTCAGTTACCTTATGTTTTTGATTGGAGAGTTTAAGCTATTCTCATTTAAGGTGATTATTGATAGATACATATTTAAAGCCATTTTATTGTTAGACTATTTTCCTGTTTCTTTTTTCTTTCTTTCTCTTTTTCTTCTTCTTCTTAAAGTAAGCCCTTTAACATTTGTTGCAGTACTGGTTTGGTGTTAGCAAACTCCTTTAGATTTTTCTTGTCTGAGAAGCTCCTTTATTCTCCTTCAATTTTAAATGATAACTTTGCTGGGTAATAATTGTTTGGAGGTCCTTGTTTTCCATCACTTGAATATTTCACACCACCCCCTTCTGGCCTGAAATATTTCTGTTGAATATCAGATGACATTCTAATTTGTTTTCTTTTGTAGGTAACGACCTGCTTTTTTTGTGTGTGTGGATGTTAGGATTCTCTCCTTATCTTGAAGCCTTGTCATTTCAATTATGATGTGTCTTCGTGTTGGCCTCTTTGAGTCCAACTTGTTTGGGGCTTTCTGAGGTTCCTGAACCTGTGTGTCTTTTTTCTTCACTGGATTAAGGAAGTTTTCATTCATTATTTCTTCAGATAGGATCCTGATCCCTTGCTCCCTTTCTTGTCCTTCTGGTATTCCCATGATGCTGATGTTGTTATGCTTCACGTTGTCCAAAATATTTCTTAAGCTCTACTCATTTTTTTTTTTAAATTTCCTTCTTTCTCTTTGCTGCTCTGTCTAGGTGCTTTTTTCTACCTTTTTTTCCAAATCACAGGTTCAGTTCTCTGCATCATTTAACCTATGATTTATTCTTTCCAGTGTTTTATTTATTTCAGATATTGCATTATTTATTTTGACTGGTTCTTTTTTATGGTGTCTGTGTCTTTTATCATGGTGTTGAGTATCCTTATAATCATTAGTCTAACTCTTTATCAGATAAATTGCTTGCCTCCATCTCACCTAATTCTTCTTCTGGAGAATTCTCATGTTCTCTCTCTCTTGGGGTTTGTTTCTTTGTCTTCCTATTTTGGTTGTTCTTTGTATTTTTTACTTTAGTTGTTAAACTAAGCAGTGGTATAGCCTGAAACTGTTATCAGCAGCCTGGCTTAAGCACCAGAGGGTTGGGCAGGGTAATTCCTGCAGGTGGGGTTATTGCTTCCCCTCAGGCTACTATCTCTTGGAGAGAAGTGCTCTGCCTGAGAAAGGTGGCCTCTGTAGTATGAGGAATGACTCAGTACAGGAATCCTGGTGGCTATTCCTTCAGTTCTCTCCCCAGATCCACCAACCCCAGACTCTCTTCAAGTGTCTCTAGTCCACTCTGCTCTCTATCTGCTGGAGCCCAAGGAACATGGTTGCAAATAACATTGTGTGCATTGGCCCTTAAGAGGTTCTCTCCATCTCCAGCCATCTCTCCCTGACAGAGAAACCCTACTGCTTTTAACAGCCAGATGTTATCTTGGTTCCTTTATGTGCTATAGGCTGGGGAGCCTATCTTGGGGTTTAGATTCCAAACTTTTCAGGGGGAATCTCTTGGCAATAAAATATCCCTCTGAAACCTTAGCTGCCACCCATGGGAGCCCTGTCAGCCCTCTCATGTCTCCTCCTCACTCCCTACCAGTCTTATTATGGTAAAGTGATTTCTTTTGTTTGTCCATTATTATAAGGCTTCTCTCCAGCCAGTGTTCAGTTGGTTATTCAGGATGATTTCTCTACAATTTAGTTGTAATTCCAGATTGGTTTGGGGAGGAGATTAGTGTACCTTCTGTTTACTCCTCCATCATCTTGGACCCTTCCCCACTTTCATTTGACCTTAAAATAGGGATATATTAACCTGGATTATCATGGTGGGTGTAATCAAATCACATGAGTTTTAAAAGAAAAAAAGGGACGCAGAAGCGAGATGCATACGTAGAGTTAGTCATAGAGATGGGGTAGATAGTGATATCAGAGAAATTCAAAGCTTGAGAAAAATTGAAACCTCCATTGCTGAAGGGAAAATTTTGAGAAAGGATGCAGGCAACTTATAGGAACAAAGCATGACAGACAGCAAACAAATCTGTTCTATCATCAAGAAAAACTGTATTCTGCCAACCATAATAAGTTTAGAAGTAGATTCTTTCAGAGCCACTTGACAAAAGTCTGGAATTCTAACATCTTGATGTAGACCTTGTAAATCTCAAGGCTGAGAAAAACAGTCAAGCCACCCCATACCTCTGACTTTGGAAATATGAATACTAACGTATTTGTGTTGTTTACACTGCAAAAGTTGTGATAAATTTTTTACAACAGAAATACTTCACTAGTAGACTTCATAGTCTGGCTACACCCCTCAAACTCTATTCCTAAGCCTCTTCTCCAATTTACTTTGAGGTATTCTGAAATATATTATGTGTCCATATTACTCAGTCTCTTTCCTATATCACTGTGCCTGTACCCATATCAGTACTTTCTAACCTTTCTTTTTTGCCTAATTTCCACTTTTCACAACTCAGCCTAGCTACCATCTTTTCTAGAAACTGTCTATACAAGAAAGTCTCCGTTGAGTGTTCCACTTATATTTTTGCACATATTGATTTATTTCCATTAAAACACTTAAGACATCTTTCATTAATTATCAACTTGTTTGTAGCCCCATCTTTGAAGACTATATGTCATTTCTTTGAATTGCCCAGGACAAAATTTCCTAGAACAAAACTCAGCACTGCATTTACACACAATAAACAGTTATTAAATATAAGCCATAAAGATTGTTCTGTAGTTTGCAATGGATTCTTAGGAATTATTTATTAACTGTCAAATACATCAGTTGAAAGGAAACTATTCTTTCTGTAAAATTACTTTTTCAGTAATGACAAAAGTAATTTTTTTTTAGTCATTACAAAAGTAATGACTAAAGATGTTTTTTTTTACTCTATCCTGGCAATTTATCTTTTTTTTTTCAGATAGTTCACTTGAAATGAATTGTCTATAGTTGGCAATGATAATACTTTTTTCTATTTTTTCAAAAACACATAATTTATCTAAAACTATAACTTTTTAAAAGAGATAAATCAGCCCTGGCTGGTGTGGCTCAGTAGATTGAGTGCCAGCCTGAAAACCAAAGGGTCACTGGCTCAATTCCTAGTCAGGGCACATGCCTGGGTTTCAGGAGCACAAGAGGCAACCGCACATTGATGTTTCTCTCCCTCTCTTTTTCCTTCCCTTCCCTTCTCTCTAAAAATAAATAAATAAAATCTTTTTTAAAAAGATAAATCTAGTCACCATATTTGCATGCTTTTGTTCTTGGTACAGGGATACTTATGTTTATTATTTTTTTTCATAGAGGTGTGATTAATTGCAGTACCCTTTAAGCAACAATATTAAAAAATTATTATCTGCCTTAACGATCTGCCTTTGGAGGCACAAATTTGAGAAATGTTCATTACTGCAGTGAGCCTGAGACTAGTTGATCTCTTGCTTTCTGACTCTTCTTTCATTTCATTAATAAGAATGCTTTCCTAAAATAATGTTTTTTATTTCCATTGTTACTATTAATGGTACTAGCTTCCACAGACTGTTGGAAAACCTTGTATCTTCCTAATTCTTCTATTTGTGACAGTAGTTTCACTTGAAGTTTATTTACTAAGGGGTAAAGAGTAGTAGAAATCCCATGTGTAAAGTAGGACAGTCACATATTTCATGTCTGTTTACCCTACACAAAGGTTTTTGGCCTATAGGTCACTTAAAGGCTGAAATATAGTCCAGGCTTTACATTCTAGATCCTATGCTTTGTAAGGCAAAGGCCAGAGGGTTGCCTTTTGCTCATTCTGGGAAGATACATCATGTGCATCCCTATGTTTAATCTACCATTCTGGACTCCTTTGCCCATTTTCATTTGGTTCAGAACCAATATTTAAAAGATCTCATTAGTTAACAATTTAAAATCCCTCACCAGACAATAAAGCTAAGGGAAACGTGATTTTAGGACCATGACATTTGGTTCAGAACCAATAGTTAAGAGATCTCATTAGTTAGCAATTTAAAATCCACACCAGACAATAAAGCTAAAGGAAACTTAATTTCAGGACCCTTTTGTAGTTTACAAATGTCTTTTCTCATGTTTAATCTTAGACATGCATTTTTGACCATACTACTTAGTGATAAAGTAGTTTACAGGCTCTCTATGCTAGTCACATGCATATGCTAAACATCTACATACAGTCATTCTCAGTTTAAGAATGGGGATATCTTCTAACAAATGCATCATTAGGTGATTTTTGTCATTGTGTGAACATCATAGAGTGCACTTATGCCAACCTGTATAAAACAGTCTATTGTACAACTAGGCTAGGTGGTAATGCCTATTGCTCTATATGGGAAAACGTAATTTTCCTTCTACCTCCTGGGTTCTTGGCTGAGCATATCTATTATTAAAATAAAAGGCTAATAGAAGAAAAACAAGCAAAAGTTTAATAACATGTACAACACCTGTGTACATGGGAGAGACCTAGGGAAACTGAGTAAACACCAAAATTGCCTATAGTCACTACCTTAAATACTCTCTTCAGCTGAAGACAAAATAAGTTGTTGATGGAGGGAAGGAGTTAGAAAAAAACACAGTAAAACAGAGTAGGATTATCATGTAGATTTACATCCTTGTGTTTTCCATCATAAGAATTTCTACCCTCTCCCTGGTACAGCCAGGGTAATATACTTACAAATGGGCATTTCCCTTATAAATGTAAGAAACTTTTACAAAGACTACCTGGTTTTCTTTTTTAAAATTTTATTTATTTATTTTTAGAAAGAGGGAAAGGAGGACGAAAGTGAGAGAAACATGGATGTGAAAGAGAAACATCAGTTGGTTGCATCTTGTCTATGCCCAGGACTGAGACAAAACCTGCAACTCAGGCATGTGCCCTGACTGGGAATCCATCCAGTGGCTTCTTGTGTTGTAGGACAACACCCCACCGACTGAGCCACACTGGTTAGGACAAGACTGCTTGGTTCTCATAGCTTCTTCCATGTCTACTCTTTCTTAAAATAAACCAGCCTAAAATAGTTATTATGCCAAATAGATATACTTTAAGGTGACAAATTCTGTTTTCTGACAGCTCTTAGGCTACAAACCTGTACAGCATTTACAACGCATTGGCAAGTATTTATGTAATATGTTGTGTCTTGACATATAATGGCTATGAAGTTCACTAGGTAATATAAATTTTTCAGCTCCATTATAATCTTATGAAAACACCATTATACTCATATATGTGGTCCCTTGTTGACTGAAACTTGTTATAAGGCACATAACTGTATATTTATGTGGATAAGTAATCTTCTGTGTTCTATTTTTGATGTCATATAGTTCTAAAAGAAAAAAATATGGTCTATTGTTTACAAACAACTACTGACTCTTTTTGGAAAGGTGATAATATCAGTGTAATGATCTATTGCTCTGTTTGAAATAGATTTATCTTTTTCCATCAGGGCAAAAATTTTAAATAATCTGATTAAGAATGAAGATAACAAAATTTATGGTAAAATTTCATTGTAATAAAATGTTCATGTTTTTGTATGTTACTTTTACTTACCACCATCCTTTAAAGTTCCAAATTCCCTCTGCAGAATGTTGTTTGGATGAGGCAAAACAGCGAGGCTGAATGCCAGATGTTTAATTAGCACCAGTTCATCTAGTCCACTTCAAACACCGTAATGCTCTCACAGAAGAGGGAATTTTTTGTTGGCATTTCATTTCAAATACACAGTGAATACTTCTAAATAATTTAATAACTCTACACTACAAATTAGCAAATACATAAAATAAACAGGAAAATAATATGCTGATTTCCAAGTTGGTTTTACAAATCATGACAGGTCAAGAAAACAAGCTTGTAATGTTATAGGACAAATAAACACAATGTACATAGGACCACATTCGCATATTTGTCTACAAAACTGGTTATTTTCTTTTCTTTAGATGTATAATACCAGAATGTAATTCACTTGTTAACACAAAGCAAATTCACATTTTTCACTTAAACTCTCTTATGCTACTTGCATCCTTAACTCCTCAATTTATCAGTTATGAAATTTTTGACAATAAATCCTAAATTTCCTAATTTCTGAGATCAGCATAACACTAGTAATTTACCTCCTGGAGTATTGCTGGGCGTTGGGGGAGATTAACTGAGATAAGCACTAAAAACATTGAGCCTGGAGAATTGTGTGGGGGAGGAAGAAACTCTCTACACTTCATGGTTGTTTTGGCATCTAATAATTAAACCTACATGAGACAGATTAAGAACAGATAATAGCCAAGTTAAAGTACATGTATACATTTGGGAACCCCACATGTGAGAGATTCAGGTACAGAAAGTTAAAGAAGCATATGTGGCATTGTGAGCTAAAGATGAGTTAAGGCACCTTACTGCTTCAGAGGATAGGATTGTCATTGCAGGAAAAAAAGAGGAGCAGATGTTCGGTAATTAGTAGTTTGTCCTGCTGGATAGATAAATCAAAAAGGTCACAACTGACAATCTCTCATTAAAGACAAAGCCCTTCATTTAAATTTTTGCAGGTAGATTTTGAGTGAGGGGGGACAACAGTTTCTTCTGTGCTTATAAGGTCTTAATTGTCTTTAGTTCAAAATAATCCCCATATTGCAGAGATACCTTGGGGTGATCCATTCTGACCCACTATACATGATTATTTCTGAAAGCACTAATGAGCTATTATTAATCATATCTTATTGTGTAAACTCCTATTTCCTGCTAAAAATTGAAATGCATGAGAAATACCAAAATGATGATCCAACCCTTCTTTTACCCTTGACAGTGATAATAGATGCCTTTGTAAGAGATAGCACACTTATACAATTATTTTTTTAATCAAATAATTTTCCTCCTCTACTTAAAACTACTCTTTTTAAGTGTATGTTATTGATTATTCTATTACAGTTGTCCCATTTTTCGCCTTTATTACCCTCTGCTCTGCACCCCCTTTCCACCAGCATTTCCCTTCTCCCTTTTGTTCATGTCCATGAATCATACACATTAAGTTCTTTGGCTTCTCCACTTCCTACACCATTCTTAGCTCCTCCTGACCATTTTGTAACTACCATTTATACTTCTTATTACCTGTACCTTTTCCCCCATTCTACTCTTTCACCCTCCCTGCTGATAACTCTCCATGTGATCTCTGTTTCTTTTATTCTGTTCCTGCTCTAGTTGTTTGCTTAGTTCATTTTTGTTTTTGTTTTTTTAGGTTTAGTTGTTTTAGGTTTATGTTGGTTTTGGGTTTTTTTAGGTTTTGTTTTTTAGGTTTATGTTGATAGTTGTGAGTTTGTTGTCATTTTGCTGTTCATATTTTTGATCTTCTGTTTCTTAGATATGTCCCTTTAACATTTCATATAATAAGTGCTTGGTGGTGATAAACTCCTTTAACTTTTCCTTGTCTGCGAAGCACTTTAACTGCCCTTCCGTTCTAAATGATAGTTTTGTTGAATAGAGTAATTTTGGACTTAGGCCCTTACCTTTCATGACTTTGAATATTTCTTGCCAATCCCTTTTAGCCTGCAAAGTTTCTTTTGAGAAATAAGCTGACAGCATTATGGGAACTCATCTTTAAATAACCAACTGCTTTTCTCTTGCTGCTTTTAAGATTCTATTTTTACCTTTAACCTTTGACATTTTAATTATGATGTGTCTTGGAATGGGACTCTTTGCATCTATCTTATTTGGGACTCTCTGTGCTTCTGGACTTGCATGCATATTTCCTGCACCAAATTAGGGAAGCTTTCTTTCATTATTTTTAGATGGACTTCTAATTTCTTGCTCTTTCTTTTCTCCTTCTGGCACCCCTGTGATACAAATGTTGGAAGCTTGAAGTTGTCCCATAGGCTGCCTACACTATCCTCATTTAGGGGGATTCTTTTTTCTTCTTGTTTTTCTGATTGGTTGTTTTTTGCTTCCTTATGTTCCAAATCACTGATTTTGTCCTTGGCTTTATCCACTCTACTGTTGTTCTCTGTAAATTGTTCATTTCACTTAGTGTAACCTTTTTCTCTGACTGGGTGTTTCTTATGCTGCTGATGTCTTCACTAAGTTTCTTGAGTATCCATATAACCAGTGTTATGAACCTTGCATCTGATAGATTGTTTGTTTCCTTTTTTTTTCCTGGAGTTTTGATCTGCTCTTTCTTTTGGGTCATGTTTCTTTGTCTCTTTGTTTTGGCAGCCTTCCTGTGTTTGTTTCTATGTATTAGGTAAAGATGCTGTGTCTCCCCATCTAGGTATCATGGCCTAATATAGCAGGTGTCTTGTAGAGTCCATACCATAGCCTCCCCTCTCACCCAAGCTGGGTACTCAAGGTGCGCCCTTTATGTGGGCTGAGTATACCCTCCTCTTGTAGTTGAGCCTTGGTTGCTGTGGACAGGTCAATGGGAGGGATTTACCCAGGCCAGTCAACTACAAGGTTTGGCTGTGACCACTGACTACCAATCTCCATTCGATGTGGAGGATCAGCTATGCAGGGGCAGGGTGGTGGTGCTCCCTTGTGGTTTGTGGCTGTCCCTGGGAGTGCAGGCTTTGAGGTTTCTTAGGTGGTACAGGCCAAGGTCAGCCCCCACCTGTGTTTTCCTCAGGGTCACCTTGCCTGGGCTCTAAAGCAAAGCAGCTCTAAAGCTGCTACTTCTGTTGGGCTTGGAAGCTCCCCATTGAAGCTAAGTTGTGACTTGAATCTAGCTGCTGCCAGTATTGTGCCTGGGTCCTTTTAGCAAGGCAGCTGGGGGCTCACTGAGGCTGGCTGTTGCTTGTTTGAAAGGATTTAGGAAGTCAGTGAAGCATAAGCCAAGATCAGTCTTTCATACGGAAAAGCCACTGTTAAAAGTTGTAAGTTGAGTGGGATAGAAACTCAGGGGATATCAGGGCAGGGCAAACAGTGTTAACCATGTCAGTGGAGTCTCAGATATGGCACTGGCCTGCCAGCTCTGTGGCTTTGTTGGGGGAATTTCAGAAAAGGGACAATGGCCTCTGCCCACCTGTATCTCTGGGAGAAATCTGTCCTTCACTCTCTCCTTGATGTCAGAAAATTCATTCCCTCCTTGTATATCCCTGCCTTTTTAGCTGCTACCCCAATGTTGGAGATCAGAGGGAATGAGTCTGAGTAAATCTGTGTATGGGTTCTTTAGCAGGAACTGCATGGGAATCCAGAACTTTCTTCTTTTGACTCAATCCCCACTGGCTTTTGCAGCCAGGAATTATGAGGACTTATCTTCCTGACACTGTAACCCCAGGCTGGGGGGCCCTAATGTGGGGCTGGGACTCCTCACTCCTGAGATATGCTCCCAAATTTTTATCTACCAAATGTAGATGTGGGACCAGCTTGTTCTGTGTCTCCACCCCTCCTACCAGTCTGGATGGATGTGGTTTCTTTTTTTTTTTAACCATTATTTTTTTTAAAGATTTTATTTACTTATTTTTAGAGAAAGGGGATGGAAGGGAGAAAAAGAGAGAGAGAAACATCATTGTGTGGTTGCCTCTCATACATTCCAGGAACCTAGCCTGCAATCCAAGCATGTACCCTTGATGGGGAATAGAACTGGAGACCCTTTATTTCATAAGCTGATGCTCAATTCACTAAGCCACACCTACCAGGGGTGGATGAGGTTTCTTTAATTCCATTGCTGTCAGACTTCCATTCAACTCAATTTCTGATACTTCTGAATGATGGTTGTTCTATTATTTCATTGTAATTTTGATGTGGTTGTGTGAGGAGGTGAGCTGTGTTTACCTATCTCATTATCTTTGCTGGACTATGTAGTTTGACTTAAATGGATATAAATGCAAGTAAGTACCAAAGATCATAGGCAGGCTTTGGAAATATATTGCCCTATCTAATGTCTATGCAAAAAAGGTTGCTAAGGGGAACAATATTTATAATACATTAGTTTTAAGTCAAATACTAACCTACAGAACACCAAACTATCTTAATAAAATGTAAACCAGTTTAGTGCATTATTGTTTTTCTCACAAAACCAATACACTCCATATTTCATTCATTTTCTTATTTTTTAAATTCATAGTAATATTTTTGCTATATATGTTGGGACATACAAGGACATAAAATGAAATTGGGCAACTAGATGGTGTCATGCACTGTATCAGCACTATACATTTTTAAAATTATTTGTTTTTATGTCAGTGTTAACTATTATATTTATATAATATAATTTAATACTCTCAACAAATATGTGAGCTGCTTTCTTAATTCTAGAAAGAAAAATAAAAATCCTGCCATTTAAGAACTTATCCTAAGTAGCAAAGTGGAAAAAATTCTAGGATGACTAGACATAAATTCACAACTCTCTAATGCCAAAGCTTGATACCTCCTTTCAGTGAAACATTCTTTTCACCAGTTTAAGTTCCATATTCAGAAAAAGATTAGCGATCTCCTTTATTAGCTATTAATAATATTTGAATTTTCTATTCTATATACTGATGTTTCTCCTTTTATTTAGCCATTCCATTATTGTGCAGTTATATCATGAGGTGGTCCAAAATGTGGTAGGGAGGTGCAGTTTTGGGAAATAGCAAAGTTCAGCAAATAACTGCAGGCAGATGTCTCATAAGCAAAATGGGATCGGGAAAGTTGAGTGGGTGAATTCAGAAATAATTAACCATAATCTCCATCAGTCTTCTTTGATCAGATAATAATAACAAATAGCAGTACAGTATTTGTGTATACATTTAACAATCCTATCTTTGTGATTTTTATGTGGAGATCTAGGATTTTTTGTATATGGGATGGGAAAAATAGGTTTATAGTTGTAGTCAGAATACAAATAATGAATACGATAATTAATGAATAACAACATAACTCTTGTTTAATGTACTCACAACTGTAAATCTACTTTTGCCCACCTCTATGTGTACCTTGCTGTAGGCAGAACTCTCCAGGCAGTGATAGCGCTTGTCTTTCTGGTGTTACTGCAGTATGTTCTGTACTCCTGCTCTCTTTTTATTAAAAAAAAAAAAGACCACATATATTTTAGGCTTATAATTTGATCTTCTTGTAAATATAATTTAATTAAGTTACCTGTGAATCCTGATTGTTTGATACATTTGTTCAGCCCACAAATATGGGCAGATCAAGGACAGAGAATGGCTTATGGAAGTGTTGGTCACATAGTCAACATTGTAAAAATGGCTTTTATGGAAAGCATAAAAAGTTAAGGGAAGGAAAGAAAGAGAAGAAAAATGAAATAAAGTGTATAGGCTTATGATTTGATGGTTAAAAGAAATTCTAAATAAAAAAATTCTAGCAGAGTTTCCAGAAAATAAATAGCTTTTTTGACACTATTAATAACTTTCATAAATATTTATTTTTGAAATTTTCTTGTTTATAGAACATATAGTAAATATAAAATGCACAGTATCATTGAGATAATGTATGGTAAATAATTTTAGAAAGAATACAAAGTACATGCATTGCCAGTTTAGGCATACAAATCACATTGGTAACATGAGAAATTTAAAATAAGAAAAGGGAAAACAAGAATCAGAATTTTGTGAGGGAGTTTTCTTTTTTACCTCACTATTACATGGTTATAATGTAAAGGATGTTAATTACAAAGTTTCTAGAGTTTATTATATCATTATTTGAGAATTGTATGATAATTAACAGATAAAAGACATTTCTGCAAAATTGTCTTAATGACCCACACCTGCCACCACATCGAAAATTTTAATCTAAAACTGAAAGTGTAATTAAGGAAATGGTAATGAGATTAGTAAACTTGATGATAATTTCTATTTTAAGCAAAGATACTGAATGTAAGAAGCTATCAATGGTTTCTAAAAAGCAATTAATGTTTTTCATGTACATTAAAGGTAGCAATATATTTTCATTTTTATCATGTGTGAAGGAGAAAAAATGATTTAGAATACAATAATTCTTATTTTCCCACTAGAGAAAAAATAGTTCAAGTTACATTCATTTTGAACATATCACTCTGGCATTCTAGAAATTTAAAAAATATTTTTCAAATATATAACTTGACTCTGGGTGAAGACATAATAAACTATACAGATGATATGTTATAGAATTGTACCCCTGAAACCTATATAATTTCATTAACCAATGTCACCCAAGTCAATTCAACAAAAAGGAAACTTACTGAAGATTACATAAATGTTTAGAATAAGCTTTATGATTCAAAAATGGACATGATTGATTTCAATTATGTTCACTCTTTAAATAGTACTGAATAAATATTTTAATTATAAACATTACTGAGGGATAACTCAGTTCTGAGAAGGGTATGTACTTGAATACAAATATTTCTGTTGAAAAATATTTTTAGATAAAGTTTTGAAATAAACTTGATCCAGGTAAAAATATAATGTACAGAATATATATATACACACATATATATACAAATACATGTATATATATCATATATATATGTGATAAAAGGAATTATGATGTAGAACCAAATTTTGAAAATTATGTATATGTCATATTCTGAGTAAATGTAGCTCAGGGCAAAATGTCAGAATTAATTTGTAAACTATAATGTGTGTTATTGATAGTGACATGTTTCTCAAATATTTACTTTCTAGTTGAAGAGAAGAAGTGGGGTAATGGGAAGAGGACCAGGACAAAGATGAGAACCAGTCCAACCCTGAGGTCTCGTCATACCAAATTTAGTAGTCCTACTCTCGAGAAACAGGTGGTTTCCACAAAAAGGAAAGACTTTTATCTCATGAAAATAGCACTTGACCATAGAGGTTATATCTTATGAGCTAATTTTGTCTTTCTATTTATTAATAATAATACTTCTATAATATTACACTTAATACTATTTGTAAAACATCTCTGGTAGAAATGTAGTTTTGGAAGTATCACTTTTAGGAATTCTAAATCTAGTACTTTTATATTAAGTAACATTTTCTAATTGCTGTAATTTGCTTAATTAATGTCATTGAATTGTAATATAGTTTTATACAGCTTTCAATTTATTTGTAGTAAACTTTTAAGGATAACCTACATATTCAGAAATTAGAAGCATAAAGTTTAACTGAATTCTTCATTTATGCAGTTTCAATATTTTCCCCCCAAAACAACCTTTTCCTCCTCTACAAAAGAATATGTAATTTGTTTGTAATTATCCAAATAGTGATGCCTTCTACCTTAACATGCTGCCCACATCCCAATGACTTCACAATAATTTTCATATATAGCTTTGATTTTATGTCACATCAATTCTTGAAATAGCAAATATGCATGCTATATTAAAACAGAGACATGAACATCAAAGGTAGCCTCATGCATAGCACAGAATTAAAATGAAAATATATGGTAATAATTGCATTTCACAGAGTAGAAAATGGTATTGATGTGTTAGTCCACTATGTTATCATTTGAAGTTAAACCTTTGCATTTATTCTAGTAGAGTATTGAAATTCAATCCTACCTTGGGATGATTTCTATGAACTCTCAGAATATGCAAGCAAATGTAGAAAATAACCCATAATAGCTTTTTCGATTTCTCAGAATTCCAGAATAAAACTACTTCATTATCTTTATTTTTTCCATTTTTATATTTTCTCTGTATTAGTGTTTCTGAATCTAAGACAAATTTGTAAACCATGATCTAGTTCACTGAGGATTCTTGTTGAAATTTCATACTAGAGAATCATTAATTCTGGCAAATATTTATATAACATTTACTATGTGTCATGTACTTCAGTTCTAAGTTCTTTATATAATCCTTGCAGCAGCCTGATGAGGTAAGTTATATTATTACCCTGTTTGCAAGTAAAGAAATTTAGGCACAGAGAGTTAGGTTACTTGTCAGCATCACAGCCAACAATTGACAGAAATGAATTTCAAACTCAGGCAGCCCAGAGCATGATTTTACACTTCACTACATACTGTTTCTTTAGTTCCCCTCCTTCCATAAACAGACAGAAAAGAGTAGATTCAGATTTTGTGGCCTGAAATGTGGTGATGCAATTTTGGGAATCCACCTTAAGAAAAGAAATATAAAATAAATATTATATTAGTTATGAAAATGAATATTTAGTTAAAATAGTCACAATGAATAGAACTGAAAATACCAAAAAACAGTACAAAATTCAGAATAATAATGCATGTTTATTTATTATCTGATATCTACACTCCTAGATGTTTTAATTCACAATTTTTGATTATCTTTTTTTTTCTTTTAGATTTTATTTATTTATTTTTAGAGAGGGAAGGGAGGGAGAAAGAGAGAGAGAGAGAGAGAGAAACATCAATGTGTGGTTGCTGGGGGACATGGCCTGCAACCTAGGCATGTGCCCTGACTGGGAATCGAACCTGCAGATGCCTGGTTCGCAGCCCGCGCTCAATCCACTGAGCTACACCAGTCAGGGCAATTTTTGATTATCTTTTTATAGGATAAAGGTTTCATCATATTTTTTGTATAGATAATAGAAAAGTAATTCAGTACTGTCACTGGTAATTTTTTATGATTAATGTTGGGTATTTCTTATTATGAAAGTATAATTAGCATACAATATTATAGTAGTTTCAGGTATACAACCTTCTGATTCTAGATTTATATACCTAATAATGTGATCACAAAAATATGTCTAGTAACCATTGATACAAAGTTTTTCCAATATTATTGACTATACTCCCTATGCTGAACATTATATTTCTGTGACTTATTTTATAAATGAAACCTTTTTTTATTCTCCTTCACCTTTTCCACCCATCCCCCACCCATTCACAATTGAAAAGAATACTGTTAATAATTTGTATTTACAGAGCACACTACTCCATATACACACACAAAGATATTTTGTAGCATTAATACAGTTTTCTGCCCTACAAGAAAAAAAAATGTGGTAAATTGAATATTGCACTATTCTTTCCTTTCTGTCTCCAGGACAGATAGAAACAACCAACAAGCCCCATTACAATTCTTATTTAGACTGAAATATTCTAAGTTAGTAAGTATTGATGACTTAGACCTTGTTTCCTACTGATATTCAATTGCAAGCACCAAACATTGATTGTTTTAGTAACTTTTAACACCTTATGCCATGAAATATCAATGCCCTCTTTATCACTGGAAACAGGATGAGTAGTGATTTAAATACAATCAAGTTAGATAATTAATTTTAGAAACCAGAATCACTTTAGACAACTTAAAATATTCTGTTCCTCCGGAACCACTTCCAGTACCAAAATCTGAATGCCAGGCTTCAACCAGAAAACAGACCCAGTAGGGTCTCACTCTCTCAAATCTAAATGTCTATATCTCTGTGTGAGTATATATATGTAAATCTTTATTTATCTATCTATCATCTATCAAGATATTTATTAGAAAGGCCCTGGCTGGTGTGGCTCAGTGGATTGAGTGCCAGCCTGCAAACTGAAGTGTGGCTCGTTCCATTCCCAGTCACGGCACGTGCCTGGGTTGTGGGCCAGGTCCCCAGTGTGGGTCGAGCAAGAGGCAACCACACACTGATGTTTCTCTTCCTCTCTTTCTCCCTCCTTTACTATCTCAAAACTAAAAATAATTACATCCAATGTTTTGTTTTACTTGCTGATTAAAATTTTGTTTTATTTATCATTATCACTAATAATGATAAAATTATAAAATAACAATGTTAATATTTACTGAGTGATAAATATCATTGGACATCATGTTAAGTATATCAGAGTTCATTTTAATCTTAACAGGAATTCTACTAAATAGAATACCATAATCTATATTTCGAGATAAGGAATTTAAAGAGTAAATATTGTGTATCATTTAGATTTATTACTATGATAAATAGGTCCAAAATTATAATGACTTATTAAATTAGTAATTTATTTGTTATTCATATAAAAGTCTTAGGTAATTCTTCATATCAGAATGTCAATTCATCTAGGTTATTCAACTGAAACATCTTCTACGTTGTTATGTCACATCCAAAAGCTTATTTTTGTATGCAGTATGTTGGCAAAATAAAGTAGAAGAAAAGGACATGTTTTTTTAAGTCTGGGAATAATAAGTAGCAATGTTTCTCCTTTTCACAGTTGTTTGGCAAGAGTTAGTTGTATGGCCATATATAATGACTTCAAGGAAGAATATTAAATAAATCTTCATTACACACTTATTACAAAAGAACAAGAGAATGAGTTTTGTGAAGAATAGGTAACAGTCTCTGACACACAGTTTGTATAACTTGTCCAATACCTCATAGCTAGAATATGTCCTACTGAGGACAGAAATTCTGTTCTACCTAAGAGGTCTAACAGGTCATGCCTACCCTGAATTAGAACCATGAAAATTCTTTGAGCTGTACGAACAGTCCTGAGATCATTTCCATCATTGGCTCAGTTTTTGTAAATAGATATATCTTCCCAAAAGCCATTATTGCTGCTGGCATAAGAACCCATACGCTCAAGCAGTAAGGGTTTAGGTGGTGTTTACACATGTGAGCCAGGATGGCTATGGGACAAGGTATTGATTCAGTATGGGCTAGGGTTAAGAACTTGCTTTGTTCCCTGCTTCCGTGGAAAAAAGAGAAATCCAATAAACAAATCTAGCTACGAAACTGTTTAATAAGGTATCAAGTAAATCTATCTAGGTATAATAATAGAATATATTTTATTTAGCAGTTTATGGTTTATAGCATTCATACATCTGAACATGTGTATGTGAATTTGTTTCTGTAGTCTTGCTCAAGGTCCTGCAAAGATTAGGATTAAGCCTGCTTCTAATAGTTTTCCAGAATAGAGGAAATTTAATCAATTCTGTTGGAAGAGTGCTTCTTGTGTCTTTTTTGTCTGTGAAATATTTATTTCTGCAAAGGTATAACTTTTGCTTCCCCTCACCATATTCTTCCCTGTCATTGCCTCAGATACCTACCACTGCCTCACATACCTGCCACTGTGGCTGTAGCAAACACAGCTCTAAGATGAGCCTCCAACCCACCTTTGCCTCCTCATCATTTTTAACTACAGAGTCCCTCCACTAAACTCTTCATGCAGAGAAACTTTAGAGCTGCTAATAGTGTGAATCAGTCTACCTTTTGTCTACATTTTTGAAAAAAGTATTATACTACAGCTCTTATTTCAGGTATTGCTCTTAGACTTGTATAATTGTTATCCACACAGTTATTTTAACTTATCCTCTGTAATGTAAACCTCTTGAAGGCATAACTATATCTCACTTATTTACACTCCACAGGCACCCAATTACTTCCAGCATCCCTGTCCCATATTGCTCATAAACTATGAATATCAGACTTTAGTGTTTATAGAAGATTTCAGTAAATCTTGAACGAATGGATGCATAAATTATTTCAATGATATTTACTATCCAAAGTATATCATATTTCATGTAATTTTTATCTATTAGATTTAACTTTTAGAAAATGAGACTTTCTTGTAGACCTAATTTAGTAGGTATAAAAAAAAAGAAAAGGTCCTATACTTTGAATAAGTCCAATAGAAATAAATAAAATCTTAAAGATCTGCTTTGAATTTTTAGAAATGATTTATATGTACACTTGTTAAATTTCTTCTTTCTAGCATATTGCACAACCATAAATTAAATTAATTGGCCCAAACCAAAAGTTTCTGTATTGCACACCCCCATAATTATCAGTTGCTAATTTATCCCACAGTTAATTAAAATATCATTGGTATGAAGTTTATGAAACAGTCATGAATATTGTGAAAAGATTTTTTTCAAATAGCTTTTTTTTTTACTGATGAGTCACAAACTTTATAATGTTTCAAAGAAATATGAGAGGCTGTGCCTGATCTAAGTGTAAGACAGATTTTTCTGTAAGCACAAATAGGACTTTTTGAAATTTTTTTCTTCCACTAAATTCATTAGAAAGAAGATGTTATTTTGATTTTGTATTTGCAAATCAATTCTTTAGTAAATCATAGATTTTAGTTTTAGTAGCATGGATGCTACTTATATTTATTATAACATGTTTCATATGATTCATGGAAATGAAAAATATATTAATGATTTTTAAATATTTATAATTAGGATATAGACTGTTGAACTAAAAATAAAAGTGTGCTGCATTCTGAAAACCCAGTTTCTGATCTTTCTGCTATCTTAATGTGTGATTTTTAAAAAGAATGACATACCTCAAGGATTTCTCTGTATGTAAAATGAGATAATATTAAGCTGAGTGCATAATTGTATTATGTGTTCAGTGATGCCATTTTCCAATATTATTCTACTATTATCATTATTATTATTATTTCACCTCCTTAATTTTCATATTCCTTACCAGTGACAGAGGGTTTGTACTGATGAGTCTCTCTCTTTTTTGTCTTGATATTCTATCATGGGATAGTGAGGTATAAGTATCTGGATCTTTTTTCTGACTGGCAACAGAAGTCACTTTTTTCCTATTGCTAAATATTCTTATGTATTTCAAGGATAGAACTTTATAATCTATAGTTTTATGAATTTTTACCAGAATAAATTTTAACTTATAAAATTCACTTATTAAAATTTAGATGGGAAATAACAGTTTGGGTGATTGTTTTACTTTGCTATTCTATAAAAATTTTTTTCTTTAGTTTTTTTATTGTTGTTCAATTATAGTCATCCTACATTTTACCCCATTGCTCTCCCCAGCCATGCCTCCTTTTGCTCCCACAGTCAATCCCCACACCATTATCTATATCCATGAATCCTCTATTCATACTTCTTGACTTGCCCCTTCACCTTCTTCCCCAGTTATCCTCCTCCCCAAACCCTCTGGTCACTATTGGTTTGTTCTTTATTTCAATGTCTCTGTTTCCTTTTTACTCATTTGTTTGTTTTGCTGATTAGGTTACCCTTATAGGTGAGAGCATATGGTATTTGTCTTTCACTAACTGGCTTATTTCACTTAACGTAATATTCTCCAGTTCCATCCACGCTGTCACAAAGGACAGGAGTTTCTTCTTTCTTTCTGTTCCTTAGTATTCCAGTGTGTAAATGTGCCACAGGTTTTTGATCCACTCATTTACTGATGGGCACTTAGGTTGCTTCCAGCACTTGGCTGTTGTAAATTATGCTGCTATGAACATTGAGGTGTATAGATTCTTTTGGGTTGGTGTTTCAGGGTTCTTAGAGTATAGTCACAGCAATGGATTGTTGGATCGAAGGCAGTTCTATCTTTAGTTTTTTGAGATAATTCCATACTCTTTTTTAATTTTAATTTTAATTTTTTATTGTTGTTCAACTACAGTTGTCCCTATATTTTATAAAATTGTAATTCTTTATTACAATTTAAATCAACTACTATTATTTGCTTAATATGAAAAGGATAGTGAATATGTAGGAGAGTTGATCCTGCTCTTTGCTTTACTTCTACATATTAAGATAAAAAGTATCTAAAATATGTATTTATTCAATAGCTACTACAGAAACTCCTACACCCAAGGTGCTGTGAATGGTGCTTGGTATGAAAAATGTAAGAATATTGTAATAGATATAAAGAAAAGTAATAGGGGCTAGACATGTTATTGGAGAGGTTTCCCAACCAAGATCAGAAATGCTTTTCTAACATGAGAAAATTGACAAAGAGAAAAGGAAATAAATAAAGCCACGTAAGAAAGTTGACACAAATGCTATACCACATCACACAGAAAAATCAATAGGGATTCATTTATACAAAATTATAGGCAGTGATGTACTTTATGTGCTTTTGGAAGATGTCAAGTATCACACATCTCCAAATATGTTACCTAGGAAACTGGCAGTAGAGCAATAGCAGCTATGCTGAGATGGATTCCAGGGTGTTTTCAGTACAATTATTCTTTATATAAGAGGAAAGGGATTAAAGGATATCCAGAGGAAGATGTTTCCAGGAGATACCTAAGAGATGACTAAATAAATTAATACTTTAGGAAGGGGCAATAAAACCAAATTAGATTTATGTTATATGCTAAATATCATGACTTTTATAAGAAAACACAACTATTTAATGGCGTAAGTAGTATAGTAGAAAGTCTATGAGTCAAGAAAATTACCTTGTTACTCTATGGCAAGTAATTTACACTCCTTGATCAATACTAAAAAATAAACCTTACAGAGTTAGACGAGAAGGCTTAAGATGCATTCCTGCTCCTAAAGCATTGATCCTTTGGGAACAGAGATCAAATTGAGATCAATATCCCTTGAGTCCTCTTCAGTGCTTTTCATTAAACTCCTATAAAATTAGAATAAAACCAAGTTTCATTATCAGTGTCAAATATGTCTAAATAATATACTTTTGATCTCTTTGTATAACATGAGAATTGTAGAATGCAACAATGGAGAGTCTTTTTGCTGAGGTTCTGAAGTGGAAATGTACCAGACAGTTAACCTGCTTTCTTTTGAAACCTTGACTGTCGGCCTTGGCTGCAACTCTCTCATGAGGATGTTTTATAAATGGATAATGCAGTTTGTGTCAAATTATCTTATCACAGTTTAATGATTAGACTAGGAAAACTCATTGGACCTCCAGGCACCCAACTCCACTCTGACCAGGAGCCTACACAATGGTCCTGAAATTGAGTTGCCTCATAGTGTTTACCAGATAAGTTAATGAAGTATTTTAGTTCGAGAATTTAAATGCTACTAGCAGAGGAAGAGTTGGTTAATCCATAATGAAGTTAGAAGCAGCAGCAGATGGAGAACAGCTTTAATGATCGAAGATTGATCCTTTCTTCCTTAAATCTAGTGATTGTTCACAATATATTTTCACGTTGTGAGGTTCCCACATTGTGAGGCTCTCACATCATGACGCTGGCTGTTTAAAACCAGAGCACTGAGAACGGGAAAACATGACATCTTTGTGAATGTTCAGCAGGTCAAGGGACTGCCTAAATTAGGGTTCACCTCAGCTTTCATATTAAAAACAGGTAAACTTTCTTACATTCCAAAGGAGGTTAAAAGAAAAACACAAATCAGAAAATGCACAAAATAGTAAAGTGCAACAAGTAGAATTTATCAGGTAACATACTGAATGAGTCAAATCATATGGATGAGAAAGAAGATATAGTAAAGAAACAAGAATTAGGAAACCAGGATGGATTATTCTCAAGTGTAATCTTAACATATGACTTCACTCTCCTACATAGACTTCCCTTTCCCCCTATTATGGTTTCTGCAAGACATGCGACAGCCAGTCTATTCTAATGGTTTTGACTAATTGTTTGGGAAGTGAGAATAAGAACAACTTAGACACTATTAGAACAAGGTTCTGTAGTTTCATTCCTCTGAAACTTAGCTTTACTAGCTCTCTAGTAGGGAAAGGATTCCCCTTTCTCCACATCCTTACCAGCACTTGTTGTTTGTTGATTTATTAATGATAACCATTCTGACAGGTGTGAAGTGATATCTCATTTTGGTTTTAATTTGCATTTTTCTGATGATTATCGACACTGAACATCTTTTCATTAGGTCATCTGTATGAGCCTTGTGAAGTAGTGTCTATTCAGGTCCTTTGTCCATTTTTATTGGATTGTTTGTTTGTTTGTTTGTTTTTCAGTGTGTTGAGTTTTATAAGTTCTTTATAAATGATGGATATTAACCCTCAATGTTTTTTAAACGTTTTATTTACATTTATATCTCCTTGGACAGAATATACACATCTCCATGTATATCTACACCCCTTAAATTTGGGCTGGTGGGTTGTGATGTTGGTAGGTACAATGCAAATAAATGCTCAAAAACTGTTTCTGTAGTCGGTATGCCCTTTTAGGTCCTGCCATTGTAGTGGACAGTTTCCTCTAAGTTGTTACTGCTTCTCCAACATGGCCCAGAATTAAAGCTTACAGTAGACCAGAGCAGGAGCTGCAACCAAAAATAGACCAGAGCCTACCCGCAGCTGACCCACAGCTACATTTTAAAAACTGTAGTTGTTAGATGCCACTGAGATTTGGTGATTGTTTGTTAAGCAATCATTAATAGATCACAGTCCATCTGCTAAAAAATTACAGAGCCTTAAGATAATGAATTCTAGGGAGAAAAATAAATTAGTGTTAAGGAATAAGAATGAGGATGGTAAGGTAGAATTAAAATTTTAAGTAAGAAAATCAGTAAGGACTTCATCATAATGGGGATATTGGAAGTTGGTGAGGAAATGAGCCATGTACATATATGCGGGCACTTAATTCCAAGCCAAAAAATTAACAAGTGCAAAGGTCTTGAGGGTAGAATGGGCCAAATATATCTCAGGAATAGGAAAGAGGTAAGTAGCATAGGAAGATAAACTCTAAACATTCTATATTCCCTATCAATTACATTAGAAAACAATAGAGGGTTTTAAAATGTGTTCATGAAACAAAATATGAAATTTATCTTTTAAATGATTCTCTACTTTGTTGGAAATTTACTGAAGGATGGAAGGCTAGAGTAACCAGACTGATTAGGAGGCTATTGAAATATTCAGAAGAGAATTTAAAATAGGTTAAACAAGGATAGTACTGGTGTTCCAGATCAGAAATCTGTAGTTTCTGAACATTTTTGAAGGTACAGCTGGCAAATTTGCTGATTAACTTTGATGCAAAAGTATAAGAACATTGGAATATATTACAAAATTGTAATATTTTAATAATTTCAAATTGGCCAGAAAAACCATAAAATGAACTTGCCTTTTCTAAGAAAATAGGAAAAACAGTATAGGGAGCAGTTACAATAGATGTCACACTAAAAACGTTTAACCTAAAGTAAGTTGAAGGGGTGAGTCTGTTGTGATAGGATGTTGAGTGGAGGACTATCCTGATGTCCTGCAAAAGAGCACTAGAGGCCACATTCATAAGCAATCAATACTAGATACTTTATGTTTTTGAAATTTTATTCATAAATAGAGTAAGACACTATCTTCCAGGGCTTAAAAAGCTAGACCAAACCTCCCTTTCACAATGAGCTCTTTCTCCTCGCTCTCCTACTCCATTTCATTATCCACTAAGATACATTAAAATAAAACTAGAGAGGGGGGAAATCAGTGCTAGGAACAGAATGGTTTTACTGTACTTCCCCTGATTATTTGGTTAAAAAGGGGGATTCTTTCCTCACCAAACAGAGTAAGAACTGTGGTTCCTGCAAGGTTACGAGACTGGTATTTCATTGTCCTCTGGAAGCTTACTGAACCATTGGATTTCAGAATCTCCCTTATGTTATTCGGACAACTTGACACATGCCCATACTCCAAAATTTAGTGCTTAGTGCTTTTATTTAAAGGTGATATAGCTTGAGGCAGAAGCCTGAAGCAGAGGAGCAAGACTCTGGCATCTATGCCTGGGAAGAAGAGATAAAGAGTACTCAGTGGTTCCTCTGGCTCCCTGTTACACGTGAGGGTTAGAGATGTATCGTGGGATTGCCAACATGTCTGCTGCACTATTAAAGTGATACATTACCCAGAGATGGTTTATGATAGACTGCTGTTGGAGTCATATGGCAACAAGCTGCTCTTTCATAAAGAGCACTTGACAGAAAGTTAAACATGGTTCCCAGAAATTTTTACATTGTAATCTGAGGCCGCTAGTAGGAGGCATACAAAAGCAAGCCAGAGTAAAAAGCTAGAGGTGGTTTCTTACCAAAGCACCATGAAGATTATGAATAAAGTTACCTATCTCTACTCTTGCTCTTCTGAGCCTCAATCTCAGGATGGTAAGAATCTTCAAAACAGAGAGTAAGATTATATGTATTTCAGAATCAGACCATAATATCCACTCAGTTACTGATGGACATTTGGGCTGCTTCCAAATCTTGGCTTTTGTAAATTATGTTGCAATAAACACAGAGGTACATATTCTTTAGAATTAGTGTTTAGGATATATTCCCAAAAGTGGAATTGCTGGGTCATAAAGAAGTTCCTTTTTTTAAAATTTTTTGAGGTAATTCCATATTGCTTCCCACAGTGGCTTCTCTGACTACCCCAATAAATTCAATAAAAATAAAAGAAAAGGAAAAAAAATCAGACCATGACATCCTCCCTCTTCCTATAAGGTGCAAGGGTAGGAGGAGGAAAGAAGAAAGAGCAGCAATGCCCTCTTCCCAGTCCATCTACTCACCCAGCCTGGGTATTGCTGATGGGACTGATTGCATAGGATTAAATCAGCTATAAGACTGGGTTTTTAAACAGACTTGTTTTTAGCATTTAATATGAGTGAGTCTCCAATAACCTATGAAATCTTCAGATATATTTTTACAGATCAGGAAAGAATGACCTAATGATCACAGTTAAAAGTAACGATTAGAAAAAGTGATACTATGTTTTAATGCCCTACGTAGGCAAGAGCTCTGCCAACTTGACTAATGACACTTTTTCATAGTAAATTTTATTTCTTTCTGTAATGTAGTTGTAAGAGTAAACACCAGAGTTATGTGCCTTAGTACTTCAAAGGATATTGTGTAGTGATATTTTGTATGCTTTTCTAAAGTATTAATATAAAGTGTATATTTAGTAAAAATGCCCTCCCTTTGAATTTATACAAATTCTGGTCGACTCAAGGGGGAAATAGTTTCTTTTTGGTTGAAAGAAAATATTTTAGGTAACCCACTTAAATGGGAATGAGGAATCAATACATAACAAAGAATGGTTTACTACAGAGTAGTTGAAAGTATGTCAGGTGATTCTCCATGCATCTAAGGTATATAATTTGAAAAAGAAGTTTTTAGATAATTTTTCATTGTTGAAGCATACCCCATGGTGTTGGTTTGTTACTAATTCTCAATTAGAAACATTGATTTTGTTTTCCTGTTCTCTGTAACTCCATCCTTTGTTCCTCTCTTCTGTTAGCCTTCATTTTTCTACACCCTCAAGCTTTCATTTGTTCTTCTTAGAATCTTTTTCAGAAACCTTTAATATCGGATGCCACTTTTGTGTGGAACTAGTAATGTCCTATGGTGATGGAAAAGAGCAATCAATCTTTATACTAGCAAGCTAACATAAATCTGAAAATGAAAAGGAGAAGACATAAAACAAAAACAACAATTTCAAAGTTTAGGCCTTGCCAACTTTAATCATTCCTTTATTATATTTTGATTCGTTCTATGATAATCACGTGATTTTAGAATTGATATTACCTGTCAATTTTTAATATGTAGAAGAGACTTCATTTTTTTATTTTAAATACACAGCATGTTAGTGGCTTATGATTTTCTTTTGTACTTCCTTGCTTGACTTCATTTAAAAGATTTTACCCTTAAATAAACAAACTGGTGTATATACTTTGATCAATCTCTGTTAAATGCAGCTAAAAACATAGGTTTTGCAATGTATTATACTGTGAAACTAAACTGAAGAGCAAAGCACTAACTCTGTGGGAGGTTAGAGACGCCTCCCACTTGATGAGCCCGAGGACACCAAGTGTGCAAACATGCTCAGTTTGTGTGAACTATCCAGAAGCGTCTCGATGCCCAGATGACTGTTTTGTGGTTAAAGCCAACTGGCTGGATACTTCAAAATTCTAAACAGCAGTTGAAATTGCACTTCAAAGAGCCTAGAAATTAGGAAAAAAGGAAATTATAAAAAAACTTACACAACATGTTCAGTTTAGTTAAATAAGCATTTTCCCTCAGCACAGTTTCAGTGATTGCATTGTAACGGTAGTTCTATTCCAGAACAAAAGATGACCCTTCCCATAATATATCTTTTCATGCCAGCTTTTTAGCTGTTAGCAGTTCTGCTCACAAATTGACTGAGATTGTTGCCAAGTCTGGCTGAAAATAATAATTGTATAAGCAATGATGTTATCAGTCTCTGCTTTCCCTGGTTCTGTTTAAAAATAGCCACTGCATTTGTGCAACATACCACATTGGCCGAACTGATCGTGAGCCATTCTTAATTATGCCCAAGAGATTTTTGTTGTTTTTACCCAACCCCTCCACTGGTAGTTTTAAAAATTAGTGAACATTCCTCATTAATCCATTTACTTGTTCAACTAATATTAGTTGAGCCCCTAGGGGTGAGAAGCACTGGCAAAGCTTATTAGTTGTGGTCCAATTGAAACAGACATACACAGTAATTTGAACAGAGAAAGTTTAATATAAAGCATTGTTAACATTAATGGGGGATTGGAGAAATATTAAACTGACTAGTAAGAAATAAAAGGAGACCTAAAGAATACAGGCACAGCAGAGGTAACGAGCATTCACAGCACTAGGGCTTAGAGAGTGCTCAAAGAACAGCTCCCTCCTCCGGACTAACATTGAGACAGTGATAGTGATGGCACCCATGTGAAAAAGAGAGAAGGCACTGTGGTGCCACACTAGTGGAAATTCATGCAAGATCACATTCTAGGTTGCTACAGAAAGCAGCTCAAGGAGATATATCTTACCAGAGGCACTCTGAGAGAGCTTCTGGTGAAAGCTGATAGGTCATGGATGCTGCTGGCTACCATGTACTGCAGGACCCAGAGAGAAGTTGTTCAAATTTCAGGAACCTGGCAATGGAAAAGCCTCCCATACAGTAGGAGACTTGCACTGGTTTTCTATCCCATGCTTCATTATTTTCTAAAGCATGATATGCCATACACTGTTTTGCAGCAATCTTGTGTTTTGATATGGGCATATGAATGAGAATGTCATTCAAGACACTGGGCAATTATAAATCCTAAAAACAAAGTTTTACCAGCTACAAAACCAAATAGTGAATAAGTAAAGATATGAGTGAACCTCTTGGGCATGAGCCTTAAATATGAAATATAGGACTATCCATTTTTATATGGATGGCTTCAAAAACTGCTTCTGAGGTTCTCAGTAAATCATTTAGGTACCATTTGCATGCTAAAATGTCCACCCTGACCTTTTTTGTTAATTAATAGCATGGCCAATGTACTATAGCTAGAGGATCTTCCATAACAGAATTATGTTCTCCACTCTCAGATACATTGCACTTTTGTATAAAGATTCTTGGGGTGGTTCTTATTTCCTCGTACATAGGAGATTTGTGAAATTAAAGCTCTTAAAAAGAACATACCATTCTCCCACTTAAACTCTTAAATAGAAAATCTCATCCTTTTATATTGAGGGCTAATGAATGACATGAGCTTCCTAGCAGTGAAGACTTCTGACTGCATGTGATAGTTTGCCAGATTTTCTGGAGAAATTTTCCATAACATGGGAGTGTGATAATAAATGGTTAGTAACTCTGTATTAGTTTTCTACTACTGCTGTAACAAATTGCCACCAATTTGGTGGCTTAAAATAAATAAATGAGTGAATTATTTTACAGTTAGAAATTAAAAAGCTGATATGGGTCTTATGAGCCTAAAATCTAGATTTTGGCAGAGTTACATTGACTCAATTGTTGAAGAGTGTGTTAATTTTCATATTATATGAATTTTCCAGTTTTTCTTATGTTATTGATATCTACCCTCATTCCACTGTGGCCAAAAAAGAGACCTTTTTTTTTTTCCATTTTGAACTCCAGTTTAGTATTTTGCAAATTAGGATATATACACTCTGGGTGTTCAATTTTCATAGTATTCCTTTAATGATACTTAAAAGGAAGGAAATTTTATTGTCAAAAATATGTTTCCTAACATTTCTCCTTCTCCTCTCTTCACTTATGGGTTCTCCCACTTAAAATAGACCACTCTATTACCCATCAGAAATCTTATGATACATGCTACATATATATGACCATGGACACGAAAATGGTGTGGGGTTGCCTGAGAGGGGACTAGGTAAAGGTGGGCAAAGGGGGAAAAGCAGGGACAACTATAATACCATAAACAATAAAACATAATAAAAACAAACAAACAAAAACAAATAAAAATAAATAGATGGAATTTATTGCTCTGAGGGGTAATGAAAATACATGAGGAGTTGAAGAAATTTTACAATGATAGGGTCATGCACTCCTTCCAATTAACAAAAAAAAGTTATTTACAATATCAGCTGATAACTTGAATGTCATCCTTCAGTTTTGTTTAAAGCAAATTATTGAAAATACTTAGGATTATAAAAGGATCATTATCTAGTTGTTAGAGCCATTTTTCCACCCCCTGGATTTACACAAATATTTCCAATTGTCTTTTTTTAAAGCATAATGATAATATCTTTATTGAAATTTGAAAAAAATTTAAAGCAAAAGCCTCCACATGTAAACAAGAAAGTAAATAAAATTAGTTGGCATTACTATATACATGTATGAATCAAAAGAGTTCTGGGTTATCATTCTATAATCCGGTAAAATCTTTTGACCAATTAATGTTCAGGATAATAGTGTTTAATACTACTGTATAATGGAACTATATCTTTTAACATTATAAAATAGATTATAGATTATGAACCATATTGTTTAGCCTTTCATTCTTTCCACCAATCCATTTGTCACATGTATGCTAGTTCTAAAACATATTGATATTGTCAATATTAATCCAAAATGTCCATCATCCCAAATTAATCAGGTTACATCCACATAATCTCCTCCCAGTTTTTTTATAGTGGAATATGCTAGAAGCCATATATTATAACATTATTTTTCAAAACTAACCTAATTCCAAATTCTAATTTTTTAATTTTTTTCAATGTAATTATTTAACCTCTATTTAATTTTAAACTTTATTAATAGATACACTGAACTCTCTACATTGAAGCCATAATTTTCAAGTTAAGTAAGAATACTATGACAGTACTCTTGCTAAATCTAAAATAAACATTAGCATGTTTTTCCAATTGTATTTTTAATTAAACACTATTATCCTCTTACATTTTAAAACCTGTTTTATAACCTATCATGTGATCAGTCTATCATAGAATGTTCCATGTGCACTTGAGAAGAGTGTGGTTTTCGCTGCTGTTGAGTGGAATGTTCTGTATATGTTTGTGAGGTTTATTTATGTTGTAGTGTTGTTCAAGTCCACTGTTTTCATGCTAATTTTCTAACCAAATGTGCTATCCGCTGTTAAAGTCTATTTATCCCTTCAGATTATGAAAGTTTGCTTTATATATTTAGGTGCTTGGATGTTGGACATGTATGATTGTTATAGTTTGATGAATTGCCCCTTTTTCATTATTTAATGACCTTCTTTTTCTTTTGTGAAAACTTTTGTATTAAAGTTTATTTTAGGTATAGTTACACCTACTCTCTTTTGATTAGCGCTTCATAGAATATAAACTAGAATTTCTGTTTTGTTCTTTTTATTATCTTTTCTTTATTGATGTTTTTGTTTTGTTCATGTGTCATCTTGACTTTATGGAGTTTTCTATCTGTATTGTCTTGAAATCACTGAACTTTTTAAAGATTATTTCGAACTCTTTGTCAATGATTCATAAATCTCCATTCCTTAAGGTTGGTAACTAGATATTTATTTTGTTCTTCTAATCATGTCATATTTTAATGAATTTTCATGTTCCTTGTGGGTTTGTATTGCTGTCTGAACATTTGAAGAAACAGTCATCTCTCCTAATATTTATGCACTGACTTTGACTGGAAAAGACCTTTGCTGCTCTGGCTAGATATTCTTGATCTTTGTTCCTAGTTGTCCTGGAAGTCTAGTCTCTTCCTCAGCCGTGCACCTTCTTCAGACCTCAGAGAGTCATGGCAGACATAGGAAGCTGACAATCCCCGTTTTTTTGCTCCTAGCTGAACCTAGCCCAGGCTATGCTGATTCTTTTAGTGTGAAGCAAGACAGAAGCTGGTATCTTGGGAAAGGCACTGAGAGGCCAGGGACATTGGGCATGCATCCAACTTCTCCCTTCCCAAGCGGAAGTTGCAGGCTGAGAAGATCTCTACAGACACTGACCTATACTGCCTTGGGGTTGGATTGATTTGGGAAAAGTGAAATTGCTCTTACTCTTTTCAAAACAGCTGTTCATAGTACTCCCATGACTACTGTGCCTTCTTGAATGAATTATAGTTGCCTCATAAGGGCATTTTAACCCTTATATTGTTGTTAAATTGATGTTACTGTAAGGGAATAAGATCTGAGACTTTTTTATGCCATAATGATGATATCACTACTCTCTATTTTCTATACCCTTTTTATATATCAGATATTTTTATTGTTTAGTTGTAAGAGTTCTTCACGTATTCTGGATATGAGCTCAGTATCAAATCTATATTTGTAAATATTTCCTTGTATCTTATGGACTGACTTGATAGTTAATATGCAGCACAACATTTTTAATTCAGATATAGTGAAATGTGCATATTTTGTCTTTTGTCACTTATCTTTGTTTTTATATTTGAGAAATAATTCCCTAACCCAAGATCACAAAGATTAACTCTTATAATATATTCTAAAATGTAATAGTTTTATTTCTTAATATTTGTTACACAGACTATTTTGAGAAGTTTTTAATATGGTGTGAGATAGGGATTCAAATTCACCCATTTGAGAGACATTTTATATTTCTCAATTAAATTATCCTGACACTTTTGTTGAAAGTCAGTTGATCAAAGTTTATTTCTTTACTATCAATTCTATTCCATTCATCTTCATAACTATTCTCATGTCAGACTTAAGTCCATTCCTACGTGTTTTGATACATGACTGAAATTGTTTATAAATTTTTCTAGTGTAACAAGTGATTTCTGCATATTTATCTTGGATCCTTCATCCTGGCTTAATTCATTTATTAGTTGTAGCAGATTTTTAGTGGATATCCTGAGATATTCTATATTCAAAATCATGAAAAGGCATAATTTTGCTTCTTGTTTAACCTGAATTTAATTTTTTGTACAATATTCCTAGCTAAATTCTCTAGTATAATCTTAAATGAAAGTAGTCAGAGTAGATATCCTCATCTGTTCTTACTGTTTAGTTGGGGAAATATTTTGGTCTTTCAACACTAAATATGATGTTTTTGGTTGTCAGTGATAAAGTTTATCAGTTGAGAAAATTCCCTTCTGTTCCTAGTATGTTAAATGTTTCTACCCTGCACTGCTGCTGTGTTTTACATGATGCTCTTTCTATTGAGCGCAGCATGCATTTTTCTCCCTTTATTCTGTTAATAAGATATATTACCTTGATTTATTTTAGAATGTTAAACAAGCCTTGCTGTTTGGGAATAATGCCTAATTAGTCTTGATATATAATGCTTTTTAATGTTGCTGATTTGGAGTTGCTTTCATTTTATTGAAAACTATTATGACTATATTCATAAAGAATATTATTTTGTAACTTTCTTTTCCTGTGATAATCTTTGTTGTACTTTAGTGTAAAGGTAATACTGACATTGTAAAATGAGTTTGGAATTGTTCTTACTTCCTATACTTTTTGTAAGGGTTTGTGAAAAATTAGTATTAGTTCTGTAAAATCTTTGTAAAATTCACCAGCAATACCCTGACATTTTACCTATATGTATGGTATTGTTTATATTTTTAGAAACTTTTTATCAGTTTGATTATGAATAGATGTTAAATTTTATTAAATTCTTATTTTCTTTTATTTTTAAATATTGTAATCATGGTTAAATATTATTTTACAAATATATTATTTTTATATATGAATGTACTTATTATGTTAATATTATATATTAAATGTTTTTGTATTTACATTCAAGATGTTGGTCTGTATTTTTCTTTTTGTTTTTTTGGTCAGGTTTGGATATCAGGATTACGCTCTAATTATAGAAAAAATTCCCTCTCTTTTTCAGAAATTTTTTTTTTTTTGAGATTTGTGTAGTTTCTTTTTTAAATGTTGAACAAAATCCACCAGCACAGTCATCTCATATGGAGTTTTTATTATTAAAGTGTTTTGTTTATGATTTCAGTTTCTTTCACATATATGGAAGTATTTGAACTTTATACTTGTTTGTGTTTGCTTACTGTCAGAAAATTCTTAATTTTATATAATTTAATAAGCTTATTAGTATACAATGTATTATAATGTGCCTTTATATATTTTTATTATATAGAATCTATACCTAAATAAAATGAAGACTTCCTTCACTTCATTTATGGTATTGGAATTTTTTTCTTATTTTCCTTGCCTGAAAAGATATATGAGATAAAATATTGCTATGAGCAATATCTGAGATTTTACTGCCTCTAATCTCTTCTATGGCTTTTCTATTTTTGGGTCTAACATTTAAGACTTTAATTTATTTTGAGAGAATTCTTGTGTGTAGTGTAAGAAGGTGGTCTAGTTTCATTTTTCTTCACATATCTGCCCAATTTTCTAAAAACATTTATTGAATAAACTATCTTTACCCCATTGTGTATCTGGGCAGTCTTGCAAGAGATTTATTGCTTTCAAAGTTGTTTCGAAAATGATATTTTTATTTTATTGAATATTTATAATGATCTATTTTCTGTTTTACTGATTTTCTGTTCTTAATTTATTTCTATCTTCTTTCATTCAATTATATGAAGTCTCGATTTTTTAATTTGTAGAAATTTTAGGCCATTAATTTTTTTGAGTTTCTTCTTTCTAATATTGGAATTTAAAACTTTAAATTTGCTTCTAAGCTCCCATTTATGAGTGCCTTCCTAATTCTAAAGTTTCCCTGAGGTTCTTTTGTCCCAGGAATATACATATATATTTTAAATAGTATATATTATTACTCTTCCCTTTTAATTTTTAATTTTTGTAAGATAATGTCTATAAGCAGCATTTAAAGCTGAAAAAAATCTAATTAAAAATGCTATAAAGCTGATGTTTTGGTTATTATGAGTGAAATTCTATAATGAATGAACAAAAATAAATCTGTACTTGCTCATATCAACTCCTTATTATTCCTTGAATGTGATGAATTTTTCAAGTAGGCATGGTCATGGCCAGTAAAAGATTTAAAGTTTATCTGTAAGTTCATAAATTTTAGTGACTCTTCCAACAAACAAATAAAAAGGATTTTGAGAATGTAAATAATATTTACATGTAGATTTACTAGAATGGCATGTTTCTTTGGACTTTAAATTAAAATATTTATTGCCAGATAACTTTTCCTTTATGATATTTCAGGTAAGAGATAATAATTCTGGGGGCATCCTTTTTAATTTTGCACAGTCTTTTTGCCTCCCCAAGAGAGTTGTTGTGTTACTGTTAGCACTACCAACAGAAATAGATTTTATGCTGGTGAACAAACTGGTGATCTGAGTACCAAGCTCATTTTGCCAAGCTCATTTTGCTAGCTCATTTTACCAAGTTACATTAAATGGACAAGTTATATAATAACACACAGAGATTGTCTCTGTGACTAATTGGCTCTTTTACAAAACTCCAAATGATAAATAAATACATTTAAACACCATCAGTGATAACTTATTATGTTTACAAAATTAAACTTTAATATACATAATAAATAATAGAGTTTCCAAAACACTTAATTTTTTCTTGTCTTACAGGTTCTATCACCACATACAAACAGGTTTAACATTTTAGTCAAATGTCTTATTTATCTGCCTTCTTTCTCTTCTCTTTCTCCTTCACCTTCATCTTCTTTCTCTTGCCTTTCCTCTTTCCCTTCCTCTTCCTCCTCCCCCTCTCTCTTCACCTTCTCCTACAGGCCAAATTGGCTGGCATAGAGTGAAGGCCAGTTTATTTAGCTTTCCAATCTTTCCTCACTTTCCATTTGTATTAACTGATATGCTCCACAAAATTATAACCCTAAAGGCTATAGTATTTTTCTTAAATAATATTGTACATGATTTAAAACTCTTCAAAGATCAGATGACCTGATAGTGCTTAATTATAGTGGTTTTATCCCTAGATCATACAAATTCATTCTCTAGTGAAAGAATGAGTGAATGAATTAATGAATGAATGAAACAAGCCATTGAAATTATGTGAAGAGGGAGGGGCAATAACTAGAAATGGATGATGCAGTTTGGAAAAGGAATAAAAAATGTTTTTTAAGAATAAGAACTAATTATAATTTTGGCAGTTATCCCAATTAGTAAAGCTATGATTGCATAATTGAATATATACATGATGTTATTTCATTAAAAATCATAAAACATGAAACTACAAGTTCATATACACTGATTTAATGTTGGTTTCAGAGTTGTTTAGAGAAGTTCCAATGCATTCAAAAAAAAAAAAAAAGAAGAAGAAAGTAGCCATTATTTTACTAGAATGAAATCCTGCTAATAAATACATTCCCAGGAGTATTCAGGAGACAGAGGTCATGTTATTCCCCAATGATTATCATTTTATAGCTTTCCATAGGTTGAACCTCTTTAAAATGTAGTACTATGAAATTGTAGTTTACATATTCATTATTTTATATATTTTTGGAATATACATTTACTTGAACACTTCACAGGAGTGTTTGCACAAAAGCAGCTACAATGTGTTTTATTAATGACTAAAGAATTTTCCAGAGTGATTTTGACTGTATAGGTTTCTTCTCATTCACCAACATGGGATGCTAACCATTTGTGTTAGCTATCCTTTTTTTTTTTTCTGAAGCAATACTACAGAGCAAATGATATGGCAAATTGGTGGTTTAAAGGTACAACCAACTTTGTGCTCTTGGGTGTATGAATCATCTGCTTCTTGACTTGTTTCTTCAATCCTACTGAACCCCCACTGGTTTCAGTAAGTTTTTCTTTCAAGCTGTGATTTGGCTCTAATAGGTTTGGGTTTAAGCTGAAAGAGAATAACCTATCTGAGATATGAAATTCTCAGGTCTGTAGATAGGGACACCAGAGAGAATAAACCAACCCATGCAAGTACAGAGAAAGAATCTGTTTGGATGTGTTCTTGTGTCATATCCCCTAACATACTTTTGATCAGAGTCACATAGCCACAGACAACATCCACAGGATGAGGAAAAATACTCCCATAAAGTAGACTAAGGAGAATTAATATTTTCTAAATCATAACACAATATGCTATACCATGTAAACATTACTGTGTAGTTGGTTAAATTTTCCTTGTGATAAATGCCTTCCATGTTCAGTCATGAACATATTCATTAGAAAAATAAGAAAATGTTCCATTTCAGAAACATTTGTTTATATTTTCCCCAAATTTAAACTCTTTTGATTTTAGGATTTTAATGAGATTTTGGACAGCTTTTTATACTTCTTTGCATTGCTTTAGTTTGTGACAATGAATAGTAAACAAGTTATTTGTTACAGATTTCAACACATACCATGATTCGGTCTACTAATTAGCATTATAGAAGCAGAAGTGTTGAAGTCCCACAGAAGTGTTATTTATAGAGAATTAAATTTTTTCAGATTAAACTTGTTTACTATGAACTTTTCTTTGCAGAAAATATTGCTATAGCTATATTTAATGAGAAGCATAAATCACACCTAATGGACCATGACTCACATTACCATCAATTTCTGATGCTAAGATATGGACTTAGGAGTCTATTTTTCTATGACTAGTTCAGTTTGGGTTGAAATATTTATATATGTGGAAAAAATATTTATTTTTTTAAAGCAGTAGCAATTAGATGTTGTATTTTTTTGTTCTGTTTGGTTAGTAAATATTAAAGTAATAAATATTGTCCTTTATTACTAGAAAAAGAAAACAAACAGATAGGCAAGCATGTTAATCTACAAAATCTGCCTAACCAGCAAATTAATTTTGAGGAAGAGGAAGATGAGTAAAGGAAAAGATGTATGCATATCAATATTTTATAATGTATTAGTCCATTATAAAATATAATGTTTGCAGTGGCTTGTGACAAAGTGGCTTTGGGTCAGATACCAACAGATAGTCCAAGTTGGCTCTCAGATTGTTAGATCACTGATGCATCCAGTCTTGAGAGCTAAAATATAGATGTCCAGTTTAGCAGGAAAAGGGTGGATTTTAAAACATAATTAATGTGAGAACATCTTTATGTGTTTCAATATTTTACAATATTCTTCTGAGTTTAGACTGTTCTATCACCAAAACAATTAGAGGTATGATCAGCCACTTCAACCCTTCACCCAAAAGGTAAGGTGTGTCATGAGAGGCACCTCCTACTTCTTCATTTTCCTCTCTTTTCTGCACATGGCCATATGTTTACTTAATTTCTTGTAGATATTATTTAGATGTTTTTCTAGCTCTTTTTATCATATAGATGGCATATGGATATTTTACAAATGCATTTCAGCATTGTGAGTGTGGAAGGCAGCATTTAAGGAGAGCAGAAAGTCAGATGAATTATTTAATATCATCTCTTATATTTAGAGTTATTTGTAAATATATAGAATTAATATAAGCCTTCTCAGAAAGACATCTTACTTTCTGATAGAAGTGATGGGTGTGAAAAAGAGAGTGTAGTAATACTGTCCCCTTCTCCTTCTTCCTTTCTGGAATGCAAACTTGATGACTGGAGGTGAGTTTGGCATAATTGAAACTATAGTGTAACAAGTACAGGGAAAAAAGCACAAGATGCTTAGGGAGTCAGGGAAGAAGGATACAGCCTGGGAACCAGTTAGATTGTTGAACTACCTTATCAACATCAAATATTGTTTATGTCCAATTATATGTGGACAACATAAGCCTCTATTTTTGAAGGCATGATTTATCAAGTTTTCAGTTCTTTGGTGTCAAAAGTACTCTTACATGGTGTAGGATATTTATGTAAAATAAAATGTTAAAAGAGAATTTTCTGGTCAGAATGTAAACATTATTAATTATAAATATTAATATCAATTTTTAATTAAAATGTTATAAAAATTTATCTCATCAACAGCAAACTAGAATGCTTGTTTTCCTCCATCTCCACAATATTAAAAGTTAACAACTGACATATTCACAATGATTTATTAAATGCTCAACAGATGTATCCATCATTTTGCTAATTGTCAGGATAAGAAAATTGACAAGAACAATATCATTTCTGCCCTGCATGTTTCCAGTTAGGCTTTTATGACAATTTCTTTATTTTTCCACGAATCATGTTAAGTCCTTAGGTTTAGCTTTGGTATTTCATATTTTGTGTTGTTTCTGTGACTGAGATCAAGGGTCAGTGTAGGAAGTTCAGAGAATACATTCTGGAATCAATCTGCTCTAGAAAGGAATCTTGTTGAGCCTCTCAATATTTATGTGGTGATGGCCCATTTAACTTCCCTGAGTCTCACCCTTCTCACCTATAATATGAGGATAATAAGAATAGCCATTATAAGCCCTATGAATTATATAAAGCACCTAGAACAGTGTTTGTCTAATGCCATATAATATTATAAGATTTTTATTATATTTTATGATTAGGTTGTAACTGCATATATGTTATACATTTTGATATATTAATTTGTATGTGATTGCTTTACTGAAATTTGTACTGCTTGCAATAATTTATTTATTGACTCTCTAATGTGTCTTTTTAAGTTTTTTTATTGGTTGATTTGAGAGAGAGAGAGAGAGATGGATTGTTGTTCCACTTATTTATGTATTTATTAGTTGATTCTTGTATGTGCCCTGACCCAAGATAGATCATGCAACTTTAGTGTATCAGGATGATGTTCTAACCAACTGAGATACCCAGCTAGGGTTCTAATGTTTCTAAATGTTTAATCATATTATCTGAAAATAATGTTTTGTATTTCTTTCCAGCATTTTTCTGAACAATATTAAAAAGGTTATATTAGAAAACTTTCCAATTAAAATACAACTATTTTAATATATCCGTTGTTATTAGTCCCAACGTTAAAGGCACTCATGAAACACTGCAATCTTTTTTTTAAGATTTTATGTATTTATTTTTAGAGAAAGGGGAACAGAGGGAGAGAAACATCAATATGTGGTTGTCTCTCACTTGGCCCCCATTGGGGACCTGGCCCACAACCCAGGCATGTGCCCTTACTGGGAATTGAACTGGCAACACTTTGGTTCACAGCCCACACTCAATCTGCTGAGCTACACTAGTCAGGGTCTACAATCGTCTTTGTAAAACCTTTTTTATCATCTAATAAGCTCATCTTTGATGAATTTTTTATAAATTGTCAATTTTGGAATATAAAATACATGTTTTCTAACTGCCATAAAATATTTTCACAAAATTATCTTCCTGAATATATTCTACATCCATCTTATTCATCTTGGCATCTGCACCTATTTTCTTTTCTCTGTCTCTCTAGTTCTTGATTTTGCATAATTTCCACTTATTTGTACTTGTTCATTATATTAAATTCATTTCATTAATTTGTAATAAAATTAATTGAATTAATTCCAGTTAATTTTTTCATTGCATCAAATTAGTCTTTGACCCAAAAAAAGTATATCTACTTCTTCCAAATGCACAGAAACAACATTGGGGACATCTCTTTTCCTCTGACCTCTGTTCAATAAGGCCTGTGTCTTGGTCCCAGGTCAGTGTAGCAATCCCCTCTGTAACACATACCTTCTGCCATTGATAATACTGTGGAGTCAGTGAGGCCAACATTTAATGGAATAAAACAGCAAATACTTATTCACTCTACTATTCTACAGATTGGCAATTTGCTTTTGGCTGAGCTAGGCCATTCTGCTCTCAACTGGGCTACCTCATGCTTCTGTGGTCAGGTGCTAGGTTAGCTGGGGATGTCTAAGAAGGCTTCAGCATTGACTGCTCATTACTAATTTAAGTTTCTCTTTATCCAATAAGCTTTCCTGAATTTGTTTGGATGGTAGTCACAGTGTTCTGAGAGAGAAAGCCAAAGCTTAATTTCAAAAAGGTAGGAAATAGACATCTTTTCATTGGAAGAACTACAAATGAAAGTACATGGATACAAAGACAATTATAGTTATTTTTGCAAACTATCTATTACACTATTTTTCATTGCTAAGAAGCCACAATAGATTTCATTTTTCAATGGTTATTTTTTACTTCTCATATATACTAAAGAATTTGAACCCTATAGAGTTTAATTATAAAATAACTAGACGAAATTAATACTAATTTGGCAGTTTTCATTTAAACACTACTATTTATTTGAGGCTCTGGCTGGGTAGCTCGGTTGGTTAGAGCACTTCCACATATGCCAAGGTTGTGGGTTCAATTCCCCGTGAGGACACACATAAGATCAATCAATGAATGCCTGAATAAGTGGAACAACAAGTCAATATTTATCTCTCTAAAAATCAATAAATAAAATTTAAAAAATAAATTAAAATAAAAACTGCTACCTATTTGATGTGAAATATTCATTAGGGTTTTACTATATATTTGAACATCACTAGTTCTTGAGAAATTCAACACGTAAATATCTATGTAACTTTAATTTGATTTGATTATAGCTAAATACCTTGCCACCATACAGGTATTTGTAACACTGCACCCAGCTTGTTTCCAAAAAGAAGGCCCATAGGACTCACAATTCATTGTTGGTATAATGTGACTACTGAAAGAGCACTTTTTCTTCTTTAAGCAGCCAAGAAAATAACCGTGTATTAGAGTTCTCCAGAGAAACACAACTTCACACCAATAAATAGTAATATTATAAGGAATTGACTCAAGTAATTATGGAGGCTGAGAAACTGAGAGGTTCCAAGATCTGCAGTTGGCAAAATGAAAGCCAAAAGAGCTGATGGTGTAAATTCCTGCATAAGTCCTAAGGTCTGAGAGATCCAGTATTCTCAATGGTGTAAGTTCCAGTTTGCATAAGAGTTGTAAGACAGGAGAAGACCAATGTTCCAGTTCAGAGATAATCAGGAAAAGAGAGCCAACTCACTCTCTTACTCTCCTTCTTATTCTATTCAGGCATTCAAAGGATTGAATGAGGCCCACCCATGTTGGGGAGGGCAACCCAAATACTGATTTAAATGATAATTTTATCCAGAAACACCTCACAAACATACCTAGAATAACATGTAACCAAATGCTAGGTGCTCTGAGGCTTAGTCAACTTGACACAGAAAATTAACCATCACAAACCACATTTTTGTAATGATGCATAGATTGTGTGTCTGACTGTTTCTGCTTCTGCATCACTAGAGACTGCCTGGATGGTGGAAAGCCACATTACTTTACAATTTCTTTTAATTACCCCCCTTCCCTACCTTTCCACTGTACCCAACCAAACTCCACATTGCTCTCTCCTAGTTTTTTTTGTTGTTGTTTATCTATTTCTGAAAGTTTTTTCCATTACCACATAGTACCCTCCTCCTCACACTGTTGTCCATGTCCATGAGTCCTTTTTTGCTTTTGCTCAATCCCTCCACCCCCTCTAACCTTCCCCCTAAGCTGTCAGCTTGTTCTCATATCTGTGAGTCTATTGCTTTTTAGCTTGTTGGTTCAGTTCATTCATTAGATTACACATATGAGTAAAATCATATGGTATTTGTTTTCCTCTGACTGGTTTATTTCACTTAGCAGAATGCTCTCCAGGCCTATCCATACTTATCACAAAGGGTACATTTTTCTTCTTTTTTATCGCTGAGTAGTATTCCATTGTGTAATGTCCCATAGTTGTTTTATTCACCCATTTACTAATGGACATTTAGGATGCTTCAAATCTTGGCAATTGCAGATAATGCTGCAATGAACATAGGAGTGTTTATGTTCTTTTGAATTAGTAGTGTTTCAGCTTCCTTCAGATATATTCCAAGAAGTGGGACCACTGGGTCTAAAGGCATATCCATTTTTAGTTTGTGAGGTATCTCTATACTGCTTTTCACAGTGACTGCACCAATCTGCATTCCCACTAACAGTGCAAAAGTGTCCCTCTTTCTCCACATCCTCATCAGCACTTGTTGTTTGTTGATTTATCGATGATAGCCATTCTGACAGGTGTGAGATGATATCTCATTGTGGTTTAATTTGCATTTCTCTGATTATTAGCGATGTTGAGCATCTTTTCCAGTTATATTGGCCATCTATATATCCTCTTTAGAGAAGTGTCTATTCAGGTTCTTTGCCCATTTTTAAAACTGTCTTTTATTTTCAGATGACATAATACTATACACAGTGAACCCCAAAGATCCCACAAAGAAACTATTATTACTGATAAATTCAGCAAAGTAGCAAGATACAAAATTAATATCCAAAAGTCAGTTTCATTTTTGTGTGCCAATAACAAAGTAATGGAAAGGAAAACTAAGAAAACAATCATCTTAACAATTGCTTCAAAAAGAATAAAATACCTAAAAATAAACCTAACTAAGGAAGTAAAAGATCTGCACTTGGAAAATCATATAACAGTGAAGATAGAAATTGAAAAAGATACAAATAAGTGGAAGCCCATACTATGTTCACAGATAGGAAGAATTAATATCATTAAAAAGTCCATATTATGCAAAGTGATCTATAGATTCAATGAATTTTCTATCAAGTTTCCAATAGAATATTTTACAGAACTAGAACAAATATTTAAAAAATGTGTATGGAACCACAAAAGGCCCCACATAGCAACAGTGATTGTGACAAAAAAAGAACAAAGTTGGAGGAATCATGCCCCTTAATATGAATCTATACTATAAAGTCATAGTAATCAAAACAGCATGGTACTTGCATAAGTATAGACATGTAGATCAATGTAACAGAATTTAGAGCACAGAAATATGCCTACAATCTTTATAGTCAATTAATGTTCGACAGAGGAAGCCATCACATACAATGGGCAAAGAATAGTTTACTCAATAAATGGTATTGGGAAAATTAGATAGAAATGTGCAAAAAGATGAGACTAGACTACCTTCTAACAGCAAACATAAGAATAAATTCAAAATGGATCAAAGAATTAAATGTTAGACTCAAAACCATAAAAATCATAAAAGTAAACATAGGCAGCAAAATCTTAGACATTACTAGTAGCAATATTTTATTGAATATATCTCCCCAGGCAAGGGAAACAAAAGAAAAAAATAAACAAATGGGACATTACCAAACTAAAATGTTTTCGCACAGCAAAGAAAAATATCAACAAAATAAAAAGACAACCCACAGAATGAGAGAATATATTCATTGATACATCTGATCAGAGATTAATAGCCAACATTTATAAAGAACTTAGAGAACAACACCATAAAACCAAAACAATGTACTAGGTTTTTAAAAGATAATCAGCGGCAACAATATTGTTTTAGATTTTATATATATCCCAAGCAGGTGAAATTGTCTATTTAAAACATATATAAATTTAGAGAAGAAAACTTTTTAACTCCATCTTGATATTAAATATAAAATAAAATCATTCTTAAATGAGAGAATGTTTTTTTTAATATACCTGTTACAGGGTGCAGCCAAGAGGGGGGACCCTAAATAGGGATATGGAATGGGGTCCAGAACTCAAGGTGTTCAGAAAATGTTAGGATGTCCTCACCACCTCCACCCCAGGTGTGAGTTGAGGGAAGGGACAAATGGAGCAGGCCCATTAAAAGCTGTTTTGCATATAAACAGCCTTGCAGCTAACCTCTGGCGTGGTCATTTAACACATCTATAACCTTTGACTGGTTACTTAGATGTGTTAAATAGCTGTGGCCATGCTCTGAGCCAGGGGAATGGAAGTAACTTTCCCACCAATACATAACTGGGGTGCAGGTCCCTAGAGTTACAGCGCCTGCATGGGAGCGTGGAGATGATTAGCTCCATGACATGGGGCCACACCTACCCAGACCCAGGACGGCAGCCAGAAAGGCTGGCAAGAATGGGAGATTGAGGGCAGGAGTGGCCGAGTGTGGGAGGACGTGGAAATGGGGCTGCAGAGGAAGACTGGTGCAGGGATTTAAACCCAGACACAGCAGACATTGAGGAGAGAGCCATGCGCTTTTGGCAGAGTGGAGACTCCTGCAGTTCTGTGAGAGAGAATCACCATGTGGCTTTAGCAGAAAATCACCACTCGGCTTTGGCAGAGTGGCGACCCCCCTCCCCACAGCTTTGTGGGGAGAACCACGTGGTTTCGCTAGAGTGCAGACCCCTGCAGCTCTGGTAGGAGAGAGGACCACACGGCTTTGAGGTGCTCCTTTTGGCCACATGGCCTGGGAAGCGAGAGAGACTTTGCCTGGAAGAACGGTGAAAGAACTCTTACCAGTAGGCCATGAGAAAGTGCTACATGGCTTTGGATTAATTGGAAATCCTGCCTGGACGGCAACACAGCTGATGGTGCTGGAACTGAGGAAGGTCTCCCAGCCAACAAGGATTACTGGGAAGAACCAGGGGCTGCCTGAACCAAGGACTTCTATTTCCTTTCCTGAGATATGGTACCCCAGACTGGGCAAAGGGGGAAGGAAGGACTGTGTGTGTTTGTGGGTGTTTTAAGGGACTTTAGGATTTTGATGAAGACATTAGGTCACTACTTTGAGTTTGTATAGCATTAAATAAACATTTCCTTTCCTTTTCATGAATCTCTGGCATTGAGAGACATCTTTCCTATAGACAGCGGACATAACGGACCTGGGGCTTCCTTTCAGTAATAGTATATAATCCCAGGCCCCCCTTGTTTGTTCTGTAGCATACATACTTATGAATTTGAATGGACACTTTACCTAAAGACATTTTCAGAAATTGGAAAAGTATTTCCCTGCCTGGCCTTTTTCACTTAGCACAATATTCTCAAGGCCCATCCATGTTGTCACAAATGACAGTATTTTGTCTTTTCTTATGGCTGAGTTGTATTCCATTGTGTATTAAAGCTAATAATCACATAATTTCACTCATATGTGGGATATAAAGCAGAAACGCATGGACAGCGACAGCAATGGGGTGGTTGCCATAGAGAAAGTGATGGGAGGGGGTGGGAGGTAGAGGGGGCTCTAATATTTAGTGACAAAAGTGGTTTGACTTTAGGTGGTGGGCACACAGTGCAATATACAGATCTAGTATCATAGGAATGTATATTTAAAATATATATGATCCTGTTAACCAATGTCACCTCAATATATTTAATGGAAGTAAAAAAGAAGGAAAGAAAACTTTAAACATAAATATTTATTTATCCTAATATTAGAAGATTCAAAAGCAAAGAAAGAGCATATCAAATACAGGGTCTAATTTTACTAGAATGCTCATGTAACAAAACCATGTGTAGGTCAGGTGGTTTCCAGTTCATTTTTTCTTAAGTTTTTGTCTTCTTTTTTTTTTAAAGATTTTATTTATTTATTTTTGGAGAGGGAAGGGAGGGAGAAAGAGAGAGAGAGAAACATCAATGTGCAGTTGCTGGGGGCCATGGCCTGCAACCCAGCCATGTGCCCTGACTGGGAATCGAACCTGTGATGCTTTGGTTCATAGCCCATGCTCAATCCACTGAGCTATGTCAGCCAGGGCCATTTTCTCAATAAAATTGAAGAAGACTTAATCAAATTGTCAATGGAGAAATCATTACAATGATTTCTGATGATAAATCACTTTGCTGGTATTTTCTTCAGTAGAATTTTCAAGTGTTAAGTGACTCTGCTATAGAAAATAATATTTTATTTACATTTAGTTAGTAATGTGAATAAATTTCTCAGTGCTTACTCATTGCAGAATTTAGAAGTCATCCAAATATAAACTGATGAGAGAAATACAGGATGTCTATTTCATTGAGTGAGACACTGTCAAATAAACTGGAACTTAATACATTTACAAATGATCTAAATGTGTTATATTTATGATGTTTTGATAATTTCTTGGTACTGATAATTATTACAGTAATTACTGAAATAAGACAAATAAAAGTTAGACTTATGAGCATAAAATATAAATGTATAAATTCTTTTAAAAAAGGTATATGTTGGAGATTTCTTTTTGCCAGTTCCTGAAAAGTGAAAAATTAAATGTTTTTCACTATCTCAGGTAATTTTTTTCTCCACTACCTACTTATACAAGGAATGCCCCATAAAATTGTACTATCTGAAAGTGAATTCATCTAAGATAAGAATCACTTGACTCTAGCTTGCACTGGGCAAAGGTGAGCATGCCAGGCTTAACCTAACAAATCCTTGGTGAGAAATAAGGAAAGATCAAAATCTTTTTTGTTAAACTAAATACCTTATTAGGCATAGAGAAATAATATTTTTCTATACAGAACTTTCTGGTCAGAAAGTCAAAACAAAGGTTTCATATTTCGTATGCTACAGTGGAATAGTTGGAATATATTCAGAAAATATATCATGATTTTTCTAATTGAAAGGATAAAAAAAAGACTATAGTTATTTTTTAAGGAAATTCTGAAATGAGCTATCACACTCCCTTCACATGTTTATAATAGTCTTTATAAGGATCAAATTTTTATAAATACATAGGTACCACAGTTGTGAGGAAGTCAGAATATTATGCCATCTTCCTAATTTAACATTTTGCCTCAAGCTTGATTATTCTGCCTCCTGCTATTTCCTGTGACCTGAAGAGCAAAGTGAGGCCTGTTTTCTATTCAGTTATTCCCTACTGCCATGTAAGATATCTCAGAAGAGATAAACCAGATTAATTTCCATCTTCAAGGAGAAAAACATGCTACTGAAATCAATAGCTTAGCTTTTGTGGTTTCTTGGTTCCTGGAGCATGGCTTCACAATTTAAAATTCACTGAAAATTAAAAAGTAGCTGCCATGTATTTCAATTAGAGGTCTACATCCTTTTGTCCATTCTGAAAACTCTAGTCAGAATGATAATGATATTTGCACTGTGCAGGTTGTTTCCAGGTAACTTCCCATCAAGGAGTATCATGAGAAACATATTAATTATTCTCTAATTGAAGTTAGTAAGCATTTAAATGCTCTGTTGTGCATAGTAATATACTTTAGAAGAATGAAGAAAAAATGATTTCTGATCTACAAACAACATAAACATAGAAAAATAATGATAAAAGTATTAGAGGTAATATTGATAGAACAATACTTTCATATCATAAGCTATGAAACATAAAGCAATCTCTCTCTCCAATTTCATTATTCTCTTGAGGAAAATGAGACCAGTTTATACATACCCTCTTATGACTCCTGGAATGCTATGAGGATTACCTGAAACAATATATGTAAAATGGGTTAATAAACTGAAATTTAGACAAATATTTTTAACTCATTGCATAATGTTACATGTTGCAAAGCTCCAAAAAAAGTTCAGAAAATAGTCTTGTACTTCCTAATTCTCTCTCTCTTTAATCTATCACAATATTTCATTCTATCCCAGACATGAAAACATAAGCAAATAACAAAACTGGAAGTGGTTCTACAGAAACATAAAGCGGCTGATGAGGTCACATAGAATAAAACATACAATTGTAAGTAGTCAAAAGTTGAGAAGAAAAATGTCATTTAAAACTACTTTAAAAAGCATTTTGTAGATCATTAAGCTGTACCCATGAATCAGTCAAAACTGCTGTGTACAGAACTATTTTCAGGGGGGGAAATGTGCCTCTACTGAAGGGTACAATATATTTGCAAATTACTTAAAATTAAAATAGGTATCATTTATGCCAAAAAGTTGTTATTGACTTTGGGAAATTTTTAGATTTCATGTATCAATACAGTGTAACATATTAATAACATTTTTCATGCTTTAAAATTTATTTATTCCAATTCTCAAAATACACTATTGTCGATGCCACAATTTGGCAGTAATTTTTAAGGATAACATTTTTAATTGCTATTTTTCTACATTAAACTATGTTTTGCTCTTATGAAAAGACTTGTAATTTTTCTAACACTTTTTGATTTTTTCTACAATGCTCTAGTACATATATAAAAGAGTAGGAATATTATGAATGATATTCTAGACAGATCATCACACTTACTGAGACTAAAAATTTCAGTATTTTCTAAAATATGCTAAAATTTATTAGAAAAAAAGAAAAACCTTATTTCTTACATTGTTGTCTATTACTCTTATTAGAGTTATTTGTTTCCATTTAAAAATAGACTTTTGTTTGCACTTCAAGCATTATCACAGTGAGTCTTTAAACACTAAAGCTTGAGAAAATTCTGAAAATTTCTTCCCAGCATTCTCCCAAATAACTGAATTCTTCACAAAGGAAGAGTGCCTTTTAGAAAACATAAAGTTGAAAATATGGTGAGGATTATTACTCAGTGAAATTTGGAGGGCATGCAAAAGAAAAAGGGTAAGTACAATATGTCTTATTTCTTGCTCAGGCCCTTCTAGTCTAATTCTGACATGCATAACCAAGGCCATGTTTATCTTTATAAGCTCTTAGAATTCAAATATGAGAATGCATTACATTTTTAGAACATGATAAATCAGATTGCCAAGTTGGAGAAATTAACTAGTTTTTACAGAATTGACTAGTATTGCTTGCATCTGATAAAAACAAACTATCAGAATATTATGTTTGGAGTTCAGAGAACACCAAGTCATGAGACCAGAGTCTAATGAAAAACACAATTTCAGCAAAACTGTCACTTCAATCCTCTCCTACTTGCCTTCCCCTATTTAGGAGAAGTACAGTTGAGATATAGAGACAAAGGTGGTCTTTTGAGGGAGGACAGATCATGAGAAGGAGTTATTTTCAAGAAAAGGATATGGACTGGTTCTCATTACCATTGTGGCATGTAGTAATCATTGAAGAATTGCTTGTCTATAAGGCAGGACTAATTATTTACTTCTCAAGTAGGATATCTGCTTAGCCATTGATCTTAATAACTAGCATGTGTAGCACTAAATTGGCATAGGATCAGAGTGCGCAATGGAAGGACTGAGAAATGCTATGTCAACGCTAAAATTGGGTAAGGAATACCCTTCAGTGTTACGTTTCCCCAGAGGTGCAGAAAAAGGACATTACTATTGTGTATGAAGAACAGCACCATAGCTTCCAAGTAAGAGTTTTAGAGGACACATTACACATTTACCTGGTAATTACATGTTTGATGGGACTGCCAGAGTGTTGTTTGGAATGTCAAGCATATTAGGAATGTGCCAGTAGGCCTCCTTTTCAGATATTTAATTGAGTAGTTGAGTCTTTTAAGTGTCCAGTGAGGTACTGATTTTTGAGGCAGGTGTTTGAGCTTGAATCAGCAGAGCCTGCTGTGGCTGTAAGATTTGGATCAGTCACCATGTTCAAAACAAAGAATGGAATGGGCAGCAATTTAGTCTGTCTTCTCTTTGTATTTCTATTATAACTAACCAAAGAGATGATGGCCAACTTTGAAACACACAAATACTCAACAGTGAAATATCTTTTATTTAGTACTTTACTTTTGTTCTTATTGTTTTTCAGCAAGAAAATAAGTTGGTGGGCAAGTCAGGTAAGTGTGAAGGAGCTTCACATGCCCCTCAGCCTTCTTTTTTCTTTAGGACTGTGGGATGTACGTTGTCACCCAACATTAGTGAGAAAAGAGCTTTAAATCTAATGTGAAACTCATGTGTTATGTTGAATTACATTAAATTTTGAAAGAACAACAAGAGACTTTAGCAAACAAAACCAACAGAAAATTTCAAAATATGTACTGAGATATTAAGGGAGTTTATGAACCAGGTAAAAGAGTGGGGATGAGAGATAAGCTGAAAAGGCATAGAAATGACATTAAGTAATAAATAACATACATACACACACACAAACATACATAAATAAAATTTATGTGTGCTTCAAATAATTGAGTGAAATTAAACTATTCATGCTACCCTGATTTTTCATTAATTATCCCTTAGATTTGCCACCTTTACTTCTTCAAATGAGGATATAGTAAACTACAGTTCTCTGTAGAAAAAACATATTAAAGAAGCTAAATGATTTGCATATGTAGCATATCATCTCTAAATATTTTTCCTTCATATTTTTTTGCCATATGAATAATTGTGGGGGAGGGGGGAGGGGAGTGTAGCATTGCCCTGCCCTCAAGGGGCTTACCATATTATTAATAGTCTAGAAAAAGAACAAATACAAAGGTGTGCCAATTATCAATGTATTGCCTCTAAGCTCCAATTTACTTTTCCTTAAATTATAAATATTATTGAACCAGGAATGTTAATCATCTTTTAAAACAATTTGCGTGTAAGAACAAGCAATTATGGACATTGCTTTGGAGAGGTGTTACATCAACCAAAATCACTTAAATTCAATTTAATATAACTTATTTTATAGATTAGATTTATAAAATAGTTGTACTTAATGCCCCAATATTGAATTCTTATGTTTATAATATCCCTCAATGATAAATCAGTAAGCGTCAATGAGCTTCTATAGCATACTAAACATCATATTGTATATTACACACTATACTGAAAGAAGAAAATTGCCCACTTGCTTTTAAAATTTCATGAACTAAGATTTAAATATTTTGTTTTTAAGATTCTTTATTTGATTGAAGTAAACTAAATGTGTTTATACTCTCTATTATATATGAACTATAATTTCTTAACTTGTTTAGCAAATTTTCTGTTGATTACTTTTTATTTAATTTGAATACTTTGACAAATAGATAAAAATTCCAATATTTATAAGACTTAACATGAGTAGTCCACTGGTGAATTTTTTAAAAAAATACAAATAATTAAGGTGAAATTAAAAATGAAAGTTATAGCTAAAGCATATTTAGCAGCCTTAATTTAATTGTTTCTCAGAGTCAATGTAGAAGGAAATTAAATTATATGAAAAATTGCTGAAAATTCTTCTGATGATTAATGTCAATCTCTATATTTTTGTTTTGCTTCCCAGGGCCATCATTTCTAGGGCCATCAGAGGTATACAAATATGTCATTATTCTGAGTTAAGCAAAGATCCTTTATTATCACCTTTTATTTCTGTTTTCTATGTACTTCAAAATTGTCATTGGTACTCTACTCTTCTGTCATTCCAAGGGCTAGGTAACTATTAAAATTACTAAAACCTTGTTCTAAAGTATAATGTGAAAAATTTGAACACTGCAATGTGTTTTAAACAAAAAAAAACATGCAAATGATTATTATAATAAAATGCTTAGCTCTATATCAATATTATGTCTTAATGGATATTAGAGTTTAATGGAGATGATGGGCATATCTATTTATGAATGGCACTAAAGAAAAAATAGCAAAAAAGGTGTAGTTGATTGAAATTGCTTGGCAGAAACATTTACTTATATGGTCCAAAAATAGAATGTTTAATATAATGCTGGCTAGAATTTGGAAACAACTATACTTAATAGGCACTATGTGCAATGTTTCAGATATTGCTGCATATGAGTGAATGATAATCTGTTTAGAATAGAGTGCAGAAATACATCTTGTCTAGCAGATCCCTGCTTTTCATTTCTGTATGTGATAAAATTTTAAAGCATATTGATATGGGCATACACAAGGAAACAATTGAAAAAAATAGACACATTTATGAAAATTACCTGAAAGAAAATATTTTAGTGCATTTTTCATGACTGGGCACTTAAAATGCACATTATGAATAAGGAAAAAAGGTAACATTAGTCAATTTTTATATTTTTTATGTGCTAAAGGGCTGGGATAGAGCAATTTTATTAACCAGTTTTTTAAACCAGTGAATTGATAACTTTAAAAATACATATTCTTATGTTAAAATAAGAGATTGCATGATTTTGGGGGGTCAGTTAACTTTTTATAAACAGGTAGTATTTGCATAGCATGTATTCAGGATGCCATTTTCCCCTATGTCGCACCATGGGGAGGCAAAGTATTTTTCTGTGGTAATACTTAATGTAAACTACACAGCCTTGTTCAAAAATCTGGTAAGCTGATATCACTCAGTTTTAATATATTATTAGCCTCAAATATATCTTCTTGAAGCTACTTGATGGTCTGGATAACTAAGCTCTCATTTAACCAGCTGTAGACATCACTTTTAATTTATTGTTATTATTGTTTTTAATCCTCACCTGAGGATATTTTTACTGATTTTAGAGAAAGTAAGTAAGGGGTGTTGCCGGGGAGAGAGAGACAGACAGAAAGAGAGAGATTGATTGGTTGCATCTTTTAAGTACCCAGACCTGGGATTTAACCCTCAACCTACATTATGTGCCCTGATGGGATGGAACCTGCAACCTTCTTGGTGTAGGAAACAATGCTCCAACCAGCTGAGCAACCTGGCCAGGGCTAGACAGCACTTTTTTAATGTATATGTTATAATCTATACATTTTGTTGGTATACAGACTTCTAAGTGGTAATAAGCTGTTATTTACTGAAAGTATGCTGTTTTGCATAATGAAATATACATGTCATTCATGTAAGCTTCGTTAATATTTATAAAAATCTGGAGTAGCATGATACATTCTCAAACTATATTTGAGAAATTTAGGCACAGAATTGTTCAATGATTTGTCTTTAAAAAATGTAAACTCATATTAGGATGATGAAATTTTCTAACATCAAAATTTGTTATAAGAATACCATAGCAAATTACTGATATAGTCAAGATCTACCTTAAATAAACTTTCATATTTTGAAAAGAAAAAATAAGCATTGGAACTGAAGTTATCAGTGAAAAGCAGACAAAGGATTCCTGCTAGAAACATGTCATCAAACAGAAAAATTTTGAGATTAACAGGCTCAAATTAAAAACCAATAGTACCATGGGATAATATATGTATACTACTTTATCTTTCTGAATATCAAGTTATTCATCTCCAAAGCAAAGAAAATAATACTTTGTCATCACTGGTGTGTCTCAGTGGACTGAGGGCTAACCTTCAAAGGGTCGCCAGTTCAATTCCCAGTCAGGACACATGCCTGAATTGCTGGCCAGGTCCCCAGTATGGGGTGTGCAAGAGGCAACCACACATTGATGGTTCTCTCCTTATTTCTCTTCTTATCCTTTCTCTAAAAATAAATAAATAAAATCCTTAAAATTTTTAACATATAGATCATTCTGTGATTTAAGTGATAGAGGATATTTAAAGTATGATATCCACTAGGATACAGTATGGTATCCACTAGGAACATATATTATAATAATTAAAAAAAATTGACCTTCCTTTTTTCCCCTCCTGGGAAGAACATAGTACAAGTAAGCTAGTAGCACAAGTATCAAATACTGTGTAATTCAACTTAAAACTAAATGCATGACTGTAGTAGAACAATTGCAAATTGTTAGAACTGAACAATAAATATGCAAATGCTAATTATGAGTGATGAGAGATTTTCAGAAATGTGTTTCAAGAAGTTATACTTAAAATCTCAGGACAAAAAGACAAATAATCAGAATATATTATTTGGGAACTGTTCTCCATTTGTAGCTAGTGTTTCTAAATAAAGGCACTAACTACCTATTTTTTGGACTATTGTTTCAGGATATTTATAAAGCAAACAGCTTTGAAAGATATAATGTATCTCTCTAGAAAAAAGGGCAAGTTTGCTTACAGCTTTGAAAGATAGACATAGCATTTCCCTTGGAACCATGGTCTAGCAGTCATATTGGCCATTGCAAAAGATTTGAATTTCATAGGCTCATGGGTTCTCTTGTAACACAATTTACTGTATAACCACATGTCACCTGACCTCCTTAGGGAACTGGAGCTGAGAGAACGGTCCTAGTTTGTTCAGGCTGCTGTAAAAGAACACTATAGACTGGGTGACTTAGAAACCACAAAAATGTATTTCACACAGTTCTGAAGACTGGGAAGTCCAAGATCAGATCAAGGTGCCAGCAGATTCAGTGGCTAATGAGGATGTGTTTCCAGTTCATAGATAGCCTTCTTGACACTGTGTTGAAAAAGGGAGGGAAATGAGAGAGAAAGCTCTCTGGGATCTATTTGGTAAAGGAATTAATCCCATTCATGAGGGTTTTACCTTAGTGACCTAACTACTTCCCCCAAACCCCATCTCACCCTGGGAATTAGATTTCAATATATGAATTTTGAGGAAACACAAACATTGTCTATAGTAAAAAACCTGATGGCAAAATAATGATACTGGGGCTGCTGCAGTTACTAAGAGTAACATATTGTCCTTTGACTCAGGAGTTCTGCATCTTTTCTCATTATCCATGAGAGGATTAAGTTAGTAGGCTACTTTTTAGGTTGCATATTGGTTAAAATCTCATATTTTCCATGTTTTTTTTATTCTTTTGTAAATGAGGGTAAGCTAGTAAAAGAAACACAACTTGCCAAAAATGGAGAATAAAGCCTTACAACTGATTAACAGAATATGTGAAAAGTCCATGGGATTCAGTAGTCAACATGTTGACCAAATTGTATGGTTAATTGGGCAAGATATAATCTCCATTTTATTGGCTGCTTCTGGATACCAGGAAATTAGTTCAACAACTGTTCCTGAACAGTGTCATGATTGTGGCTAATGGTCCTCCACGTGGGAAAGGTTCCTCACCACTGTTCATTGGCCTTCAGCTTGGCCCATTATATCAACTGAGATAGCATTAAAATACATCTTGAATGGTCATAAAATTATAACACTTTAATCAACAGTTACAGAAACACACAATATTAGTGAACAAGAAAAGAGAAATACTCACAACCATTATGGGTATGTGTGAGGTAGACAGCATTAGGCTGGCACACTTAGGAGATAGGAAAGGAAGACATGTAACTGTTTCTTGTCTTACAGCCCTACTCATGATGCACTTCTCATGCCAACCTTAGATCAAACTGAAAATAGCCATGAAAGATCCTATCCTAGTCAGAATAAAGGATATGTGGCCCTCCAAGGAAGGTTTCCTTGAGACAGATAAACTTATACGGGGAAATATGGAAGACCAATTGACAAGAATTCAGGATCTTACTGCTTTACATTGGGTTCACAAAGCCCATAAAGGTGACTAAGTGGAAAATGAGAAAGTAATGAGAAGGAATCTAAATAAACTCTTGTGGTCAGCCTATCGCTTTGGAAAACTCCATTGCCCCTCATGTGGAAAATGGGCGAGTCAAGAAGTCAGCCAAGTGGTGCAAATCCTGTGGTCCTAGCTTGAAAAGTATGGCTTTGGCTGCCTAGTAAAGGGGTTTCCACAACCAAATAAGTGATGTCCCACAGATCCCACATGATACAGAGCTTTGGGTTGCCAAAAAACATTAAAGCTTATTCAGTTGTATTACAAACAGTTGCTGCAATATTGGAAACTAAAGTTAAGTGCATCTGTTTACTGGAACCGAGCCAATCTCTTCTATGTCTCCTAGTCTATCTATCCTTTCTAATGATCTTAAGAGAGAGAGAGAGTTAGGGCCAGAGGTTTCACTGTTCCCAAGAGGGCTCAAAAGGCATATGAACTCCTCTGAGCATTCTGGGAAACTTCATAAATGGAAGGACTCACACTTTTATAAATCTGTCAAATGCAGATGTCCAAGTCATCAGCTTATCCAATTTTGTAGAGGTAGGGGAGCCCACATTTAATCATTGAAATGTGAATAAGATTCAGTGTGAAGGAAAGCTAACGTGACTTTGTGAGTGGTATCCTTTGGGCCAATTCAATTTATAGTTTAGCTGCTTCAATTCCTGAATGGATAATGGTATTGATGTTTTACTTACTTGCTCTCTGAAAGTATTAAAATATAGAAAAGATTCTCCTGACTAGGAAGAAGTCATGCATGAAAGTGTTAATGGGCCACATCAATAGTTGCACAATTCATCTCCCAATTCACTTTCAGGCAGTCCAGCAAAAACAATATAGAACCCCAGGAGGGGAAAGAGCAATCAAGTCTTGAATTACAACTTAAACTTTATAGATGTAGCAAAATAAAGTGATTTCTCACTGTTAAAGTGTTATATGGCTGGTGAAAATGACCATTCAAACCAATAGGATTGAATGGCCCAAACCAACCTGTGCTGTAAGCTGTTCAGGGACCTGTGACTTGCTCTACTTTGCGGGCCCCATAACCCCAATAGAGTTTCATAAACGTAAAATGTAAAAACATTCAACACTTAATTATCATTTTAGAGATGTATACTTAGTTGGTAAATTATAATAACATGCAAGGAAATATTTTATAAATGTAACTTGTTGCAGGTAACTTATTTCTTATATTTTAATTACTTGAATGATAGCTATATTAACTGACTTGAGATAGTACAAACATGAAAACTATTTGTCAACAGGAGTGGGAAGGAATTTTATAGGATATATCATGTTCTGGTTCTTCTTTCAGTCATTTGCTCTTTAATTATATGACATTTTAATCTGCTTATCTTCTAACTTGATGGGAGAAATGTTTTGGAATCTGAAAAAATCTGAGAACAAGAAAAATCTGGTATGGACAAAACTACTGCTACCATCTATTTTTTTTTATTCCAAGCAAATCTGCAATAGCAGTTCCCTAGTTATAGTTATGACAATAATGCTCATCACTGTGGAGCTATTAAGTTTTAGAGGAAGTAATATATGCATTAAGATCAATACTTAGTGTTGATAGTCACAACTCTATTTTTGGTCATGGATCCCCAAATGAGTACTTTAAAAGTGCTAGCTGGCAGAAGGAAAAAAATCCATGGTGTTTTCTGACCTACTTACTGTATGAGATAAATAACTGAAAAACAGCAAGAGAGATACCTGCTGTGTGATTAACAATTGGAAGGTACTTGAAAAGTAACTCTGCAAATAAAGGTATAATATTTATTTTAAACATGTAATTGGAATATTACACATACCAGGCTATTTGCAAATATCCTTCTATGCTTATTATCTTCAATATAATATCTTCCAAAATGAAAGAGAGGCAATAGAGTTGAGAAAATTACATTTGAATAGAAGGAAAGAATTTGACCCTTTACAATGTACTTGAGGAGAGACAAAATAAACAGACTAGGGTAGAGATCATATTATTTTCCAATTTCTTAAGCTATATTTATTTTGCAAAAAAAGAGTTGTTCTTTGTGCATGTAAATTGAAAAAGATCAGACATGCTTACAATTTGCATCAAAATACTTATTCTTTTGAATGAAATTCTGCTTCTTCAAAAAAGTCTATCCTTAACATACAGAAATCATTATAAATTTGCTGAATTAGGACACTGTATAATAACATCAAGGTTTCAAAAGCAATGTTTTTTTAATATCAAGATTTTGCAAATTTTCAAAACTCTAGTAAAATATTAACCTCTTGTATATATAAATCTATTTACTTTGTTATTTGAGGAACAAAGAAAATTTTTTTATATGAGCCATATCAAACTGCCTTTGAAAGCAGTCACTGTTCTCAACTGAAGTAGGTAAAAATATGAGCTGATAGAGAACATGGAATCATATAGTCCTGTGTTTTTCAAACATTACCGTGTATACGACTCACCTAGGAACAATAAGGAAGTGGAGATTCTCGTTTAGTAGGTCTGGGTAAGGCCTGGTATTTTGGACTTCAAACAAACTGCCAAGTAATGCCAGTACTACTGGTCCACATACCAACCTCTACCATTTTTTAGAACAAACAAACAAACAAACAAAAAACAGGTGACGGTATTGATTGGCTTTTTCAAATTTATGGCACACTATGCAAGAGAACACTTTAGGGCTACTGGAGTTCACTGCATCAACCCTCTCCAAATGAGCAAATTACTTTGTAAGCCAGGCAAGGAAAGCCCCAGACGTAAGTCCTAAAGGTCTCCAAGGGATAATTCACATTCCAAGCTCAGATCCACTTTAAATTTTAAAGCAGTGTTATCTTTATTTTTTTAAGTGGTTTCTGCTTCAGGGAACTGCTATTACCCAAAAGCCACAACTACTTTAGTTTACTGGTTTTTCACATATATCGGTAGTAGATTTATTGAATATCTCATGGTTTAAAAGAAGGGGGACAGATATGTAAAGAAATAAGATTAAAAATTGTAGAGGAGATGAGATGTTTTAGCAGTTTGCATTTTCTAAAACGGGCTATGAATTTAATTATCAATTAAGACTGGAGCCATGTCTTCTCCAATGCTTCCTTAAGTGCTACTCACACAAGTATCCAAGGAATTCGATTTGTTGGGCTGAGATTTGACTTCTGGAAAACTACCATTCTCAATTTGTTTTATGAAAATTTATTTCTGGAGGATTTCAAATACTAACATAATGAAAGCTATTTAAAAAAATGATTTGTATTTCTATTCATGACTTTTTGCTCTTTAAGTAACACCAAGCTCAAATTCATGTATTCATTATTCCCACTACTGGTATATGCTCTGTATGAATGATCTCAAATTTTCAAGTGCATTCTGTCTTTAAGTATAGGAATTTAATTCATCCTGTTTGAATTTATTCATCATTGTTTATTTTTCTGAGACCACTTGCTATGTTATAGGTGCTGTGGATGCTCAACAACTGGTTATGGACATACTGAGCATTTAAGTCCAAAGTTTATGACTTATGCATTATAAATCTGAATTTTTCTGTGTGGTTTTCATATGATTCTAATGTTTAAGGGAGTATAAAAGCAACAGCTGCATCTCTATTCTGACACTAGCAGTTGCTGAAATGATATAACAGGTGGTTGATGGACCCTGTGGCAATTCTGGAACAAGTGTTAAGGCTTAAATTATGTTAGGTCATTTTTCCAAGTTTGATCTTTCTTATTTGGTACAAGCATCTGAGAATGTTATTTTGTTATAAAGTATATCATGTGCTAAAGTCATTCTCTATAGATAGATTTGATGTTAGTGTATTTTAGTTGAACATATAACTCAATTTGCACACTGCATCCATTTCCATTTCTTTTTTTTCCCCCACAATTTCCATTTCTCTTATTGTCCATTATCCCTTACCTCCAACTTCTTATGTCCTGAATGGAAGCTTTTATCACATTCAAATGTATATATATGTGCTATAAATACATACTGTATATATAGCACGTTGTACATATTCTATATGTTCTCTACATACTGTAGATAATTTTGAAAATTTTTCTTTTGTCTTAATGCCTAGTTCACTTCACACATTTATTTCCTGTCATTAAATACTATCTAAATTGTACAAGGTAGTCAAACTTATATTTTATAAAATTTCATAGCCTTTTCAGAACAATGTGGATAAAATGTTATTTTCATAATTAAAATAATATATGTTTGTAATGGACAAGTTTAAAATACTGAAGAAATTATGTGAGTGAAAATAGATTATATTTCTACTGTCAGCTGATAGATTTTGTTAGATTTTATTTTTAACACATATTAAAAATTCACTTTCTACATAAATTCTTAAATCATTATATTAATTTACCATAATAGCATGAGAATTATTTATAACATTGTCATATTTTTTCATGTGAATGAAGCTTACATTATGTAGGAATTATCTATTGAACATTTAAAATATTCATACGTAGCCCTGGGTGGTGTGGCTCAGTGGACTGAGTGCCAACCTGTTAATGAAAGGGTCACCGGTTCACTTCCCAGTCAGGGCGCATGCCTGGATTGCAGGCCAGGTCCCCATAGGGGATGTGCAAGAGGCAACCACACGTTGATGTTTCTCTCCCTCTGTTTCTCCCTCCCTTTCTCCTCTCTAAAAATAAATACATAAAATCTTAAATAAAGATTCATATGTAATTAACATTTAGTTTATACACTAGATATTTTAGATATTCATAATTTGAGATTTTTTGACATAATAAATACTGCTAACTTTTTCCCAGAAACTTTGTCATTTCATGTTCACACTGGCATTTAATTAAAGTGCCTTTCCTTAACACACCATAGTAACATTTTATTTTAGCTTTTGTCTTTACTATTTCTAAGAATTTAATAATTCTTTTTAATAACCATGTTTCTTTATTGAATTATTGGTCACATTATTAATTTTACATCATTAATACTAATATTTGACTTGCCTATGAGCATTATTATGGAAAATATTACCATTTTTATTAACATCCTGGAATGTTAAAATATCTTGAATAATACATATCAAACCTTTGCCCACATTTTAGTATTGTTATTGTGTACATATTTTTAAAATTTGATGTATAGCAGTTTTAAATGTGCACTGTTCAAATCTAACAAACTGTGTTTTTCAATTATTTTGTTATCCATATGATTAAAAGGTATCCCCCATAACAATCAGTAAAATATTCATTATTGGTTATTTCTGGGTTTATTTTTACATTTAGTGATTGACTTTACCTAGCGTTTAGACATAAGGATCAACCATATTTTTTTAAAAGATTTTATTTATTTATTTTTAGAAAGGGAAGGGAGAGGGAGAGAGAGAAACATCAATGTGCGGTTGCTGGGGGACATGGCCTGCAATCTAGGCATGTGCCCTGCCTGGGAATCGAACCTGCGATAACTGGTTCGCAGCCCGCGCTTGATCCACTGAGCTACGCCAGCCAGGGCTAGGATCGACCATATTTTTTAAATGGTCAAAATTATCACATTTATTGAATGATCCATTAATGATCCATTGTCCAAATTTATTTTCTTTCATTTAAAAATTTATGTATGTACTTTTCATGAGGTTTTTTTTGAGACGTTCCATGTAAGCTAATGTCATTCTACAATATTCGGGAGAAACATAAGCACAGATGTTTGACTCCCCATTCAACTCAGTTCACTCAGCTCTGCAGGGCACTGTCAAAACTTTCAAGAGGGGAAAACAGGCTAAAGCAAAAAATGATAAGGCTTGGAGAGGAAGCAGTGATCAAATATTAGTATTGACAAGAATATTTGAGAGAGTAGGTAACAGAATGGGGACACACACAAAAAGCAGTTTCAAAGATATGCATGAAACTTCCTTCGGTTCCTGACCAATTCCTAAGCTTTGCATGCTCAGAGTATGACCCAGGAGTCCCAAGGAGAACTGCTGTGTAAGGTTCTCCCCAGAGATTTCAGAGGCTGCACAGGGCTGTATGATATTAAAGCTCAGCACCTTTGGAGTACAATGTTTGTAAATAAATAACCAAGACTTTCAATCCTTTAATAGTATACAATGATTTCTCTGTCAGTTCAGAAGCAGTTACCTACTGAGATGAGGGAGAGGACTGGCAACAACCAAAGTTCCATTGAAACCTATGTCATATATGTTTCCTACATAAGAATATTCTTAATACATGTAGTCAAGGGCAATGGAATTATAGTTTGAGATACTGTCAAAAACCCACTGCAGTGAGAAAGGAACCGGAAAAATAATCTCTAACCTGTGGAAGGACAGGAATTGTTATTGCCAGCCTGCATGTGAAGTAAGAGCAGCCTGTTAGGCTGAAAATGAGTTCCAAAACTTGTTCACATCCTAATTCCAGAACCTATGATATGTTACTTTACATGGTATAAGGAACTTTGACGATGTTATAGAGGATAAATGAGTAGATGGCAGGGGCTAGGAATAATGAGGAGCTGGGTGTTTGGGGGAAACTACGAATGAGTAGCCTGAGAGAAATCATGGTGGTGGATGAACACTTCTGTATTTTAATTGCAGTGACAAGTTACACAAATCTCTACACTTCATGAAGGACTAAGACTTATACACTGTAATTAATGATGTTAAGTTTTGGGTTTTGATATTGCATTATACTTATAACACACGTAATCATTGGTAACACTGGGTGAAGGGTATATGAGAACTCTACATACTTTCTTTGCAACTTCTTGTGTATTTATAATTATTTCCAGATAAAATTATTTTTAAAATGAGTGAAAGATCTGGACACACTTCACCAAGGAAATAAGTAGTTGAAAAATAAGAACGTGAAATATACTCAATATCTTTGCTTATTAGTGAAATGCAAATGATACCTTGAGATACTAGTCCATGTTTACTGAAGAAGTGTTATCAAATACCCAGACCGTAAGTTTAGGTTAGGATGTGAAGTGACTAGACATGCACACTTTGCTGTTGGGAATATAAAATGGCACAACAATTTTTTCTTTAAAAAATTTTTTATTGTTTTTCAATTACAGTTGACCCCATTTTTCCCCATTATTTTCACCTGCCCTACCCATCGCTACCTTCCACAGTTAATCCTCTCTCCCTGCAATGTCTTCGGCCATGGGTCCTTTATCCAACATGTTGCTTGACTTACTCCTTCCCTTTTTCCCCTGTTACACACTCCTCTTCCCTTCTGGACACCATCAGTTTGTTCTTCATTCCCACGTCTCTGGTTCTATTTTGTTCACTTGTTTGCTTTGTTGATTTGGTTCCACTTATCAGTGAGATCATATATTTGTCTTGCAATGTCTGCCTTATTTCACTTGACATAATACTCTTCAGTGTTATGAGAGGAGAAAGGGAGGGAGAAAGAGAGGGAGAGAAACATCAATATGTGGTTGCCTCTTGCATGTACCCAACTGGGGACCTGGCCTGCAATCCAGGCATGTGCCCTGACTGTGAAGTGAGCCAGTGACTCTTTTGTTCGCAGGCTGGCACTCAATCCCCTGAGCCACACCAGCCAGGACTACATGTGAATATTTTAAATGTTCAATAGATAATTCCTACATAACATAAGCTTCAGTTACATGAAAAAATATGACAATTTTATAAATAATTCTCATGCTATTTTACTATGGCAAATTAATATAATGATTCAAAAATTTATGTAAAAAGTTCCATCTATGCTGTCATGAAGGGTAGGAGTTCCTTCTTTCTTTCTACCGAGTAGTATTCCATTGTGTAAATATACCAGAGTTTTTTGATCCACTCTTTCACCAAAGGGCATTTAGGCTGAAAAAGAAATAAAAGGTATCCAAACTGGAAAATTGAAAGTAAAACTGTTATTGTTTGTAGACAACATGATACTGTACACAGAAGACCCTATAGACTCCAGCAAAAAACTACTCAACCTTATAAATGAATTTGGTGAAACAGTGGAATACAAAGTCAATATTCTGGAATTGAAGGTATTTTTGTACACCAACAATGAAATACCAGAAACAGAAATCAGGAAAAAATCTCGTTTGCTGTAGCAAAAAGAAAAATAAAGTACCTAGGAATAAACCTAACCAAGGAGGTAAAAAACCTGTACTCAGAAAACTACACAACACTAAAGAAAGAATTAAGGAAGACACAAATAAATAAAAGCATATACCATGCTCATGGATTGGAAGAATTAACATCAGCAAAATGACCATACTACCCAAAGCAATTCATAGATTCAACACAATCCCTATTAAAATACCAATGACATATTTCACAGATATAAAACAAACAATTCAAAAATTTATATGGGACCATAAATGGCCTTGAATAGCCTCGGCAATTTTGAGAAAGAAGAATAAAGTAGAAGAGATCAGAACCATTTTTTCGTTCAAAATGTTTGATAATTTCTTATAAGTTAAAGATATAATTACCATGACTCACAATCCTTCTCCTAGGAATTTTCACAAGTGTTCTACAAACTTATGTTCACGTAAAGCTGTGGTTAAATGCTCATAATACCTTTGATATCTATCACCAAAAGCTGGAAATAAGTTGTAATTCAATAGATGAATGGATAAACAAACTAGTACATACATACATTGAAATGTTATTCACCAAAAAAAATCATATACTGATTCTTTTTTTGTAATACTCACTTGAGGATATGTTTTTTATTGACTCTAGAGAGACAGGGAGGGAGAGATTGACTCAGAGGGGCAGGGGAGAGAAAGAGACATAGAAATATCAGTGTGAGAGAGAAACATGGATTGGCTGCCTCCCGTATACACCATGATCAGGGATCAAACCTGCAAAGTGGGTGTGTGCCTTGAGTGAGAACTGAACCCTCAACCTTTTGGCGTATGGGAAGACGCTCACCCAACTGAACAAGCAAACCAGCCAGGGTGCTATTGAGTCTTTTAAAACACAAAGAACTCATAGGTTTTTTGCTAAGTGAAGTAAGTCAGATTCAAAAGTCTACGTGTTATATGATTTCATTTACATGCATTTATTTGCATTTGGAAAATGCAAAATTACAGACAGAAAACAGAAGTACACTCACCTTTGAGGTTCTTTCCCTCAAATTCACAACCCCAGTCTAATCATGAGAAAATGTCAGACAATCCCAAAATGAGTGACTTTCAAAAACTGTGTGGCCAGTACTTTTCAAGTATAAAGATCATAAAAAATAAGGCAAGTCTGAAAAATTATCATGATTGAATCCTAGAATAGAAAAAAAATATATTAGTAGAAAGCAAACTGGCTGAATTCAAATAAAGTCTATAGTTTAGCTAATAATGTTATACCTATATTAAATTATTAGTTTTGATACATGTACCATGGTTCTATAAGGTGTTGATATTAGAGCAAGCTGTTTGAAGAATATAGGACTGCCTGATCTTATTAACTCTCTTATAAATACAATACCATTTCAAAGTATCATGTTTTAGCAAGTATTAAAATACCATGTCTCTGTTAACTTTGTTTTCCATTTAAAGTGTACCTAATAACACATTTTTTTCCTGAGACCTAAGATATCAAGTCCACCTATTTTTCTTTGCTTTATTGCTATCTTTCTTTTCTTAATTTACAGAAAATTTTGAAGCAGATGAAATAGTGGCCTGTGTGGGAAGTCAACATTCCTAATTGGAGCTTTGCCTTAAGGTCAAGGCCCCCTATTTACAGAGGGCAGATAGTGAATCTTCTTTGCTCATAACCTTTTTCATCATTTTTCCTATTATTTAGATTCTGAAGATGTCCACATCTCTCACTCTGAAAGACCCTACATTTATAGAAGTAACTTACTTTCATCTCTGCTTGGAAACTGGTTAATCCTTGACTGAGTTGATCCCTTTCTTATATTATCTTGCTAAACACAGCAAGCAACAGTTAATATGCAGTAATGTATCAACTTTGTCTCAATTTTTTCTTCTAGAGCTACAGAATAAGTAGTTGGTTTTCTTTAAAGTTATTATAGATGTCACATTTACTAAATATTTTGTCGTTGATAAACACAATCTCCTTTTTAGCTTCTCAAATCAGTTTATGTGTCATCTATAAACTATATTTTGAATAATATGAAGTTATTAAACATTTATATTTTTTCTTTTTTAAAGATTTTATTTATTTTTAGAAAGGGAAGGGAGAGGGGGAGAGAGAGAGAGAGAGAGAGAGAGAGAGAGAGAAACATCAATATGTGGTTGCTGGGGGCTGTGCCCTGCCTGGGAATCGAACCTGCGATGCTTTGGATCACAGCCCGCTCTCAATCCACTGAGCTACGATGCCAGCCAGGGCACATTTATATTTTTTCTTATTTCAGATTTTTTTGGTAACATTCATATTTTAGTATCAATATATATATTACTCTTTGTAAGCTGCATTGTACTAACAAATGTACCCAGATCATTAGGTAGCTTAAAGGAAATAAAATAAATTTTGATTCACATAACAATATGAATTGGGACTTCTGAGTTGGCAGGAACCAGAAATGGAGTAAGTTACCACAAGAAAATAATAATGGGTTTATGTTTCTATGTGGGCACTCTATGTGACCACTCTGAGTAACAGAATCTAGATTTAAATAATGCATCACTTTCCTTTTTCTGAAAAATTTGTTTAGTAACCAGCAAAAGTGTTTAAACAGTGGACACCATGAATAGACAAAATGATAAATAGACTGTTACTCTGCCTCAGTGCCATAGTATAAAGAGAATATTTTGGAGTGAAGTGGATCATTTACCTAAGGAGCTCAGAATCCACCATTTTATTTATTCATTTATTTATTTTATAATTTTTTATTGTTGTTCAAGTACAGTTTCAGCCTTTTCTTTCCACCCCTCCCCACCACTCCAACTCCCCTGTTTCCACCCCCCCCTTGTTATTGTCCATATGTCTTTATAATTGTTCCTGTAAACTCTTCACCCTTTTTCCCCATTATCCCCACCCCCTTCCCCTCTGATCACTCTGTCAGCCTGTTCTCAATTTCAATGTTTTTGGCTACACTTTGCTTGCTTGTTCATTTTTTTTTGTTTCATACATTTCTTTATTGTTTTTTCAATTACAGTTGTCTGCATTTTCCCCCCACCATTCCCCTCCACACCATCCAAACCCACCTCCCTCCCTTGCTTCAACCCTTCCCCTTGGTTTTGTCTGTGTCCTTCATAGTAGTTCCTAAAAACCCTTCTCCCCACTGTTCCCTTCTTCCTCCCCTCTGGCTGTTGTTAGATTGTTCTTATTTTCAATATCTCTGATGTGAAAGAATTGCCATCCCAGCCATCCCAAGGTATTCATCTCGGCTGCAGATGTTCATTAAAACACGCATAATGCACAGAACCTAACATGATTCTGTGGGGACATAGAGAACATGGCCACCCCCTCTGGTCGGGAGCATGCCGTGTCCATTCCCAGGCAGATTTTTATTGAGAAAGCCGACTCAGTTTGTGGATTCACAATCTGGAAATAAGGATCAAAAAGAACAGGTGAGTTACAAAGATGCTAACAGAGTCCCTGTTGTGATTCTAGGCAGAAATTGGAGTTTTATCATATGAAAGGACTACATGGCTCAAAGGGCTAGTTTTGGTTTCCTGTCTGTGCCTTTAAATTCTAAGTTAATAACATCCTCCAGCAAACAGATCTCACAGGATCTTGCATATTCTGTGTCCCAGGCCTGATTACCCACGGGATCCATTGTCTTCGGTCTGAGCTGCCCCTTTGGCTATTTGCTTATCCCTGAGAATGGCAGGAGACAGAGGCCACCAGGAGACTAGGATTTCTCACATTTAAGTACAAAGACTCAGGCTTAGAGGGGGCAGGGGTTGATGTCAATCACCCCTTCCTTTCCACAGCCCCTTCATTTCCACAGCCCCTTGAGTCTCATCCCAGAGGCCTTTACTTGATTAGAACCTGTCTTAGGTTACCCCTCCCTTGAGGAATCTTACCCATCATTGGTTCACTGATCAAGTATTAAAGGCCAAGCACCGAACAGGTAGCGTTCATGCCAGGGGAATAAGTTTTGTCTCCTTAGTGGCTCCTGGTCCGGAGATCTCTCACTCAGCCTAAGTCACAGGGGGTCACAGCTTCCTGAAACCAGGCAGGGGAGACCCCAACACTCTGGTTATATTGTGTTTACTTTTTTATTTTGTTGATTATATCCCAGTTAGTGGTGAAATCATATGGTATTTGTTCCTTACTACCTGGCTTATTTTGCTTAGCAAAATGCTCTCCAGTTCCATACACACTGTCCCAAAAGATGTAAAAGTTCTTTCTCTCTGCTAAATAGAATTCCATTGTGTAAATGTACCATTGTGTCCTGACCCACTCATTTGCTGATGGTCACTTACATTGATTCCAGCACTTGGCTATTGTAAATTGTGCTGCCATGAACATTGGGGTGCATAGGTTCTTTTGGATTGGTGTTTCAGGGCTCTTAGGATATAATCCCAGCAGTGGAATTGCCAGGTCAAAAGGCAGATCCATTTTTAGTTTTCTCAGGAAATTCCATACTGTTTTCTACAGTGGCTGTACCAGTCTGCATTCCCACCAATAGGGCACTAGGGTTCTGTTCTTTGAAAATATAAACAAAATCAACACGCCTTTAAGCAAGCTCATCAAGAAAAAAAAAATAGAGGACCTGAATAAACACAATCAGAAGTGAAAGAGGAGAGATTACAACTGTTACTGCAGAAATACAATGGACTATAAAAAATTACTACAAAGAACTGTATGTCAAAAAATTTGAAAACCTAGATGAAATAGAGAAACTTCTAGAAAAATATAATCTTCCAAAAGTGAATGAAGAAGAAGCAAAAAGCCTGAACAGGCCAATAACAGCTGATGAAATTGAAACAGTAATCAAAAGCTTCCAACACACAAAAGCCCTGAACCAGATCGTTTCAGGAGAATTTTACAAAGAATTTAAGGGAGAGTTATTCCCCATCCTTCCCAAACTATTCCAAGAAATTCAAGAATATGGAGGACTCCCAAATTCTTTTTATGAAGCCAGCATCATCCTAATCCCGAAATCAGATAAACACATAACAAACAAAGAAAGCTTCAGGCCAATATCGCTGATAAACATAGATGCTAAAATCTGCAACAAAATATTGGCAAACTGCATCCAGCAATATGTTAAAAAGATAATACACCATTATCAAGTGGGATTTATCCTAGGAATGCAAAGATGGTACAATATTCATAAATCAAAAAACACAATATACAACATAAAAAAAGCAAAAGACAAAAATCACATGATGATATCAATAGATAAAGAAAAAGCATTTGATAAGGTACAGCACCCATTTATAATAAAAATACTTAGCAAAGTGGGAATAGAGGGAGCATGCCTCAATATAATGAAGGCCATATATGAGAGACCTATAGCCAACATCATGCTCAATGGACAAAAACTTAGAGCTTTCCAGTAAGATCAGGAACAAGGTAAGGATGCCTGCTTTCATCACTCCTATTTAACATAGTATTGGAAGTCCTAGCCACAGCAATCAGACAAGAAAAAGAAATAAAAGGCATCCAAATTGGAAAGAAGGAAGTAAAACTCTTATTGTTTGCAGATGACATGATAGTGTACATAAAAAATCCTATAAACTCCACCAAGAAACTACTTGACCTAATAAATGAATTTGGCAAAACAGTTGGATACAAAGTCAGTATTCAGAAATCAAAGGCATTTTTCTACACCAACAATGAAATATCAGAAAGAGAAATCAGGAAAAAAAATCCATTTGCTATAGGAAGAAGAAAAATAAAGTACCTAGGAATAACCCTGACCAAGGAGGTAAAAGACCTGTACTCAGAAAACTATACAACACTGAAGAAAGAAACTATGGAAGACACAAACAAATGGAAGCATGTACCATGTTCGTGGATTAGAAAATTTAACATCAACAAAATGGCCATACTGGCCAAAGTGATTTATAGATCCAATACAATCCTTATTAAAGTACCAATGACATGTTTCACAGATATAGAAAAAACATTTCAGAAATTTATATGTAACTATAAATGACTCCAAATAGCCTCAGCAATTTTGAGAAAGAAGAACAAAGCAGGGCGGATCACAATACCTTATATCAAACTGTATTACAAGGCCACTGTAATCAAAACAGGCTGGTACTGGCATAAAAGCAGACACATAGACCAATGGAATAGAACAGAGCCCAAATTCATATGTATTTTCTAATAGAGAAATTATATCTATTCAAGTCCACATTTCAAAAGCAACATTGTTGTTCAGATGTAGGGCATAATGTTGCAACAAATATATTGAATTGCATTGTCATTAATACTTTTGAATGGTTTTCACTACCGCAGATTGATAGAAGAGAAAATATTGTGTTGTACATCATTGTCATTTCTTTATTTTTCATGTATCTCCATTCCCTTCTTCTCCTTTTCTGCATAGATATGGATAGGGATATATATATGTAAATATATATGTATATTTCTGTTATGTAAATATACATGCATGTTTACATCTGTTTACATATATTTCTGTCAAGCACACACAATACAATATTGTTATAACTTTTTTAATTGCCTTATGAATCACTTAAAAATATATTATTTTTTATAAATGCCAACATAGTTACCTTTTCTAACATATTTTTAAAAGATTTAAGTTATTATCTGTCGGGGAGCTTCATCCAGTCGACCTCTCCTGGCCACTGCGGATGAAAATAAGTCTACTAAGACATGATCTGCTTGTGGAGAAAAGGCTCACCAATTGCTCAGAGGAGAAAGGTCTCAAGCCTCTCTCTCAATTGGCTTTTATTGAGTTTAGCTTGCATAGGAATGCATATCAAAGAAAGGAGGTATGGTTTACAGATAACATTTCTGGGATCATGTTTGTTTTTTTGTTTTGTTTTGTTTTGTTTCGTTTTTTTTTTTTTTTTTGAGTCAGGATCTAGTAGACAGGGTGATGCCAGTCGGCTGTAAAACCTGGGGAAACAAACCTACTTTGTGCTTGGACCCTTAGCATTTAAGTTGAGGACATTCTTAACAAAGCAAGTTTCATAGGACTTTATGCATTCTTTCTTAGATCTGATTGCCCCCCACTGGAAACCGCCAGTTCTGGCTCAGGGCTGCACCCCACTTCACCATTGTTTCAGGCCTAAATAGTCAGGGGAAGCAAGGCAGCCAAGAGATTAGAAAACTTTTTACAGGTAGAATGAGGACTCCGGCTGTGATAAAACCAAGGGGTGAGAGTCTTTTGTCCCTCCTCCACAGTTCCCTAAGTCCTTCCCTTATGGCCCCTTCACAACTGCGCTCATCACAGGTTGTTCCTTTCTTGAGGAATCTTACCCATCATTGACTATCCAGCCATCCTCAAGGGGCCAAGCAGGGTGAAGTAAAAGGGGCAGAGGGTGTGCCCCTGCTGGGAGGCTGTTTTATCTCCTTAGTGGTTTATGGTCCCAAGGTCCTCTAGCCTTGGGGCCTTTTTACCTGTGGGTGGGGTTACAGCTTCTGAAACCAGGCAGCACAGTTCCCAACAATTATCTAGTGTCACTTTGTTTCAGTTTGAAATAGTTTTTAGTATGTCTTTTAAAATTGGCCTGTTAACAAAAATTCAGTCTTTGATAAACCAGGAATGCTTACCTTTAGGTTTTATTTATAAAGTGCAGTTTTGCTGGGTATATAATTCTTGGTTCATGTTTTAGTTATTTTTCCAGTTTCTTAAGGTAGAAGATTGGTTTATTGATTTGACATTTTTTTTCCTTATAGTATAGACCTTATAGTCTAAATTTCTTTGTTTCTTTTAGCTGAATTACCTCAAATTTGCTATGTTGTGCTTTTATTTTGATTTACTAAGAATCATTTACTAACTCTGTGACTTTATGTAAGTAATTTTGGCTTTTATAAAATTATGATAAGAAAATAGCATAATATGTACCTTATTAGCAAATTTTTGAATATACATTACAGTTTTATGTTTAATTATAGTCATAAATATTGTACAGCAGGTTTCTAGAGCTTACTTATCTTGTGTAACTTAAACTGCATGTCTGTTGAACAGCATGTCCACACTTGCCTCTTTCCAGTCCCTGTTAACCATCATTCTACTGTGTTTCTACAAATGTGACTACTTTAGATACCTCATATAGCTGTAATAATTCAGTACTTATCCCTGTGTGACTGGCTAATTTCAATTAGCGTTATGTGCTCCCAGTTTATCCTTATTATTGCATATGGCAGAATATCTCTTTTTTTTAAGGCTGAAAAACATTCCACATTTTATTTTTTTAACCTTTGGTTTCTTCATCTTTTATTTTTCTTTTTATTGAATTGGTTTTCTTCATCTTTAAACTGTAAATAATGACAGTCTCATCAATGGATCATTGTAAATATTAAATAAGTTATTTCATGTAGAATGCTAACACCTGAAAATACTAATGGTTCAATAAGTACCTACTGCTTATACCACAAGAAGTAAAATTATTATTAGTTATATTACTGCAATAAGCACAGTATACTTAGGTAAGTTATCAACTGCCCAGTCTTCAATTTGTTTAAATTATGACATGTTTCTGGCCAGTTTCCATGATTCTGGTTAACCTCAAAGAAACTCATGTGGTAGTTATAGGACTAGCACTCAAGCATGCTTAAGCCAAACTGTTATGGGAACATTACACTGAGAAAATTAACCTTATGAGTCTAACCTTTGATTCATCCAGATTGGGGTCAGCAGTTCTTGATGGATGGCACTTTTATTAATCACTGGGGCCTGGTAGGAAGGAGACATTAGATCGACTAAAAGAAATAAAAGCCTTGATAAGAAAAATGAAAAAAGTTTTTGAAGAATCTGATTAGAATTTGGCCTTAACTAGCTGTGCTACTGACTCAGAAGCATTAGCTGGGATTTGAAGATCATATATTTTAGTCTATTGTGTAGGTGTGAGTTGTGTCTGCAGATTGAATTGAATCTTTTAACTACATTAATTCATACATTTTATTTTTACTTTAAAGCCTTTGAATGTATTTTGTATTTGATCAATTCTCATAATTATACACAGCATTTACTCTCTCAACTGTAAACATATAAAGAAAAGAATAGGTTTTTATTGTTGCTCAATTACAGTTGTGCCCAGTTTTCCCTTACTACTCTCTTCTGCTCTACCTGCCCCCACCTCCCACATTCAATCTTCCCCCATCACCATTGTCTTTGTCCATGGGTCTTTTGTACATGTTGCTTGGCTTGACCCTTCTCATTCTTTTCCTCTTTATCCCCCTCCCCTCTGATCACCGTCAGTTTGTTCTTTATTTCCATGACTCTAGTTGTGTTTTGCCTGGTTGTTTGTTTTGTTGATTAGGTTCCTCCTATAGGTCATATTATTTGGTAGTTGTCTTATACCACAACTTATATTTAAGTTTTTTATCCACCTTGAATTTATTTTTGTGTATGGTGTGAGTTCATTGTCGAGTTTCATTTTTTCGCATGTAGCTGTCCAGATCAACCAACACCATCAGTTGAAGAGGCTATTTTTACTCCATTTTATGCTTCTTCCCCCTTCGTTGAGTGTCTTTTGACTATAGAGACTTGGGTTTATTTCTGGGTTCTCTAGTCTGTTCCATTGATTTATGTGTCTGTTCTTATGCCAGTACCAGACTGTTCTGATTACCGTGGACTTGTAATATAGTTTGATGTCATGTATAGTGATCCCTCCTACTGTGTTCTTCTTTCTCAAAATTTTTGAGGTTGTTTGGTGTCATTTATGGTTCCATATATATTTTTGAAATATTTGTTCTATATCTGTGAAATATGTCATTGGTAGTTTAATAAGGATTACATTATATCTGTGAATTGCTTTGGGTAATATGGCCATTTTGATGATGTTAATTCTTCCAATCCATGAACATGGTGTATTTCCATTTAAACAAATGAATAATTTGTATGAAAAAGAATAGTGATACTCATGTTTGTTCAGGTAAATTAAAGCAGGAGTCTGTAAGAACAGAATGTTCAGGTTTCTAAGTAGACTGTTTTCTTTTATGTTCACGATTCTGGTCTATACAACAAAAGCCATCTCTTTGTTGTTATTTTTGTCTCTAAGACTATCTCTTATCCTGTAATTGTTTTTAATGTAGCATAACATTTGAAGCCTAAGAATATCTGCATCAGTGAATTCATATAAATTCAACAGCATATAAATTAATTGTTGAATGAGTGTTTCTTTAGTTGCATGCATTTTAACAATGATTAATGTAACTGATGAGTCTTAACTTTCTTTTAATCTTATGGCATGACTGCATTTCAATAATTTTTTCTAGTTCCATGAGTTTTTAAAATTTTATTAAATGCATTGGGGTGATATCGGTTAATACAATTATATAGGTTTCAAGTATACAATTCTTTAATGCATTATCTGTATATTTCACTGTGTGTTCACCACCCAAAGTCAAGTCTCCTTCTGTCACCATATATTTGACTCATTTTACCATTTACTATCTTCCTAGTCCTTTGTCCCCCTGGTAACTCCTGCCTTATTTATTTGTTGCTTTCAGTTTCATATATTACTTATGAGTGAAGTCATATGGTTCTTGGCTGTTTTTATCTGACTTATTTCATTCAGCATGATATTCTCAAAATCCACCCATATGGACACTTTATTCACAGTAGCCAAGAGATGAATTTTTTTATCACTTGTGGGGTGTTTTAAAGGTGGTTTTAATCAGCAATAAATTCTTCCACTAAAATGTATCTAAAATAAACTAACAGACAATATAGAACACAGACTTATAGATACAGAAAACAGACTGACAACTGTCAGAGGGCAGAGCGTTTGGGGGCTGGGTAAAAAAGGTGAAGAAATTAAGTAAAAACAACAAAACAACAACTCATAGATACAGACCAGAGGAAAAAGGGGTGGGAGCAGGTAGACAGGGGTAAATGGGGGATAAATGGTGATTTGTTAAGTTGTACACTTGAAACCTGTATAGTTTTGTGAACCAATGTCACCTCATTAAATTCAATAAAAAACTATTCATTTATTCATATTCAACAAATATTTAACAAGTGTGTATCATTTCCATGACACTGGGGTATAATCTGTGGGAATTCAAAGATGACTACCATCATTATTAATTTATGATCTCCCATCTCCCTGACCATCCCTGTGTAATCCATTCTGTGGTGCTGAGCAAGACCTCTGAAAACTGCATTTCTTTAGCAAGCATGCTTTCTGTTAGGCTTCACCCAGAAGGGATGGGGTGCTTCCTCTTTTCCTGCTGTTCTTACCAGAGTAACCCAACAATGAATTTTATACCATCAACAGCATTTTGTTCTAAACATAATACTAAGTTTCAGTTGGTAGTTTTTCAGTAACTTCTAAACCAGCATTATCTTATTCCCTCAGAGATACCAGTATGTATTGTGTGGAGTATGCTTTCCAGATTCTTGGACCTCAGTTTCATATTATCCTTCCTCCCAGACCCTGATAATTAGTACTAGCTGAGCAGTATCACTCCTAGGAAGTCTTAATACCAGTTCCACGTGTCCCTTCCTCTAAGATACTAGGTTTTAAAATTTCCAACCCGTTGCCTTGTTGTCTTATCCTTAGGTTGGCTGCTGCTTCCTACGGTTATTACCTGCATGATACATGATACTTTTTTAACTCTGTTCTTCCCTCCTTAGTTAATTCTTTTTTAATTTGTTTTTATTATGTAAAAGTACATAACAAAATACCATCTTAATCATTGTAAATGTACAATTCATTGGCATTAAGGACATTCCTAATGTTGTGCAACCATGACCACTATCCATTCCTATAATTTTTCATCTCAAACTGAATCTCTATATCCCTTAAAGAAATAACTCCCCATCCTCCCCTTCCTTCCATGCCTGAAGACCACCATTCCACTTTCTGTCCCTATGAATTTGACAATTCTAGGCACCTCATATAAGTAAAATCATACAATATTTACCCTTTTGTGTTTGTCTTTTTTCCTTTAGTGTAATATCTTCAAGGTTCATCCATGTTGTAACATTTATATTAATCACTTCTCTGTATTAAAATAACTGGTATGGTTTCTTTCTCCTGACCTGACCCTGATCTCTACAGTCACTAAAATAAATCATGCTTAGCTAGCCTTCAATTATGGATAAAAAAGTTAAGAATTGTTTTCAGATGACAAATCCTTCTACTGAGTCAATTATGTGAACTGTCAGTCATGCACTACTTCTGGAAGAAGCTCACTTTACATGACTCACTACATCTTGATGGGTGCATTTTCTCAGGAAAGGGAATGGGTCTTTCCATGATATTGATATCTTCCCATGATATTTAAGTCAAACATTAAGTTTGATTTAAACTTTGTTTAATAGAAAGCATGAACTAATTCTTTTATTCTGCACATAAATTCAGCTTGACATGTTTGTATTTTAATAGAGTGGATGGAAAAGAGGAAAATAGAGTGAGAAAAGTTGCAGAGATGGACCAGAAGGGAAGATTTTATTATTTGAAGCTGTGATTCACCTTCTGGGTGGAAAGCTGATATTTAACTGTCTTATGCTTTCCTTTATGTTTTCTGATTGTTTATATTTCATGAAAACTTCATAAGAGTTATTTACACAACACTCTTTCTTTGGATTGGACACACTTATAAGCATTTTTAGGGGTCGAAAATGCAAAAAGAAATGTTTCCTTTTATTCTCATTAGTCATACGTAGAAGCTTCAGGGCCTACCTGTACAGTGTAATGTTTAAGAAAGCTCATGGGTAATTGTATCTCAATTGGAGTTACTTAGCCATATTCAATTCTGCAGTTATGTTAAAAGGAAACAACAGCCTTGGATGGCATGCTGATAGAGTGCTGGACTGAGAAGCAAAGGGTGGGTGGTTCGATTCCCAGTCAGGGCACATGCCTGAGTTGTGGGCCATGTCCCCTGTAGGGGGCACATGAGAAGCAACTACACACTGATGTTTCTCTCCCTCTCTTTCTCTCTCCCTTCCCTTCTCTCTAAAAAATAAATAAATAAAATCTTAAAAAAAAAAAAAAAGACACAACAGATTCAAAATGGAGTCACTTGTGTTAAACCCACCAAGACTTCATACCTAACCTGATTGCAGTTTTCATCTCCTAGGAGTGGATTTTAAATTAATTAGTCTGAAATTTCCTTGTCAACCCTAATAAGGTAATCTCCTAGATATGACCCAACACTTTTCCCAAAGAGAAGGTGACCTTTTCTGGAATAATCAACTCTTTTAACTTCCTTGTCCCACCTTCCTCTGCCCATAAATCTTTCCATTTTGTAAAACTCCTTGGAGATCTTTTCTATTACTAGATGGGACCCTGCTCAGTTTTTTATTTTTTTTCAATAAAGCCATCTAAATGTGACTTTAGAAATGTCCAAACCTGTAGAGAATTTAAAGAAAAAATATTCTTACCTGAGGACATTTTTTTCATTGCTTTTAGAGAGAGAAGAAGGGAGAGAGGGAAGGATAGAGAAAAGCATCGATATGAGAGAGAAGCATCAATTGGTTGCCTTCTGAGGCACCTGGACAGGGGATCAAATGCACCTGGACTGGGGACTGAACCCACAACCTGAGTATGTGGCCTGACCAGGAATTGACCACAACCTTTGGTTATGAGATGATGCTCCAACCAGCTGAGCCACACTGGCCATGGCAAACCTGTGGAGCATTTCTATAAGACTTCATTTGAGCCAAAACTGATGATAATTACCAGGGAGCAAGATCTAAAATGCTCAGATGAATAAGTTTTGTGGGTTCTTGTATGCGTTTGAAATGAAGGGAAGAATATAAAAAAAGATTCTGTGAAAGTGAGGGAAAGCGAGATGGAAATTGGATTACAGGATTGTTAAGTTTATGTGCTCTCTCGAGTGTGGTTATGCCCTTGAAGGGTATTACTCTTGCCATTTCAAAGGTGTCTTAGCTTAGGTGCCAGAACAATGGATAGGGCTTGTTTGCAAACATTTCACTAAAGAAGTTGCAGGCCTGGGGCATGACTACCTACCATGACCTGCCCAGTTAGGAATTTATGATTTGTTACAGTACCCCTTTTCACTCACAATATTTAATTTTACTCTGTTGCACTTTGTTTTTTAACAGTTATAATCTGTGCCTCAGAGGTTCATCTACTATCTGTTCAGTGTATGCTCTTGGTTCCAAGGGGCACTCTTGATTATTACAGAAAAACTAACCAAAATAAAAAGTAAGACCTATAGCAGTTTACCTCTGATGATGCTCTTGTAACAATGGAAAATTGTAACTCACCCCACCATTCTTTTGACATTGTTTCTGTTAAGTGCGGACTCTGATTAATGTAGCTGATAGATGAACAGTATGTTTGTATAAGAATCCTAGGAACTGACTTCAAAAGGTACAGACTCTGACCTTCAGGCATCCCAGCTCCGAGAGGTGTATGGACCTTCAACCATCCAGCCATCCTGGTTGGTAAAGCCAGGATGATGTGAGGCCAGGATGACTAAACCAGGATGATGCACAGTAAACCATCACTTGCCTTATCGGAATGGACTGCACTCTCCATGTAGAAAACTTTTCAACATCCTCCCTTGATTTGTCTGTTCTGTTCCCCTCTCCCTCCTTATAAAAATCTGTCTCCACGAAGAGGTGGAGGTGGGCTTTGAGACCTGAGTCCCCCACTTTCCTGGGGAGATGGGCTTTGATAAGAGTCCTCCTTATTCCTGGGGAAATGGGCTCTGAGACATGAGTTCCCCATCTTCCAGTTGGCTGGCATCTGAATAAACCACTTTCCTTTACATCAGCATCTGCCTCTTGGTATTGGCTTTCATAGTAGCAGGTAGCTGAACGTGCATTAGGTTACACTCTCTTTTCCTGAAGTAAAGAGCTCATCATTTCAAGAGTTAACTCTTCACAAGAGGCCTTTCTATGATGATCAATGAGACCCTGGGAGAGAAAACTTATTCAAGATTTTGCTAATTATTTTCTTTCCTATTTCATTTCACCTGGGTTTAAACCATTTTCCTTTGAAAGTTAAGTGTTTGATTTTAGGGGTTTTTTTTGGGGGGGGAGTTAATAGTCATAATTAAATGTTTTTAAAAAGGCATCATAGTATTACACATAACAAAAGACAATGCATTTATCCACCAAATCCCAGAGTTTACAATACCAAAGCATTTTTATTATTCCTTTACCCTCCATCCTTCCTCACAATTTTAAACTGATTTTATTGGCTAGAATCTTAAAAAACATCTGGGATTTAAGCCAAAAGTTGGTGTTATTTAAAAGCTGTTGAAAAGTTTAACACTTTATTAGAATGAAAGTTTAACACTTTATTAGAATGAAAGTTTAACACTTTATTAGAATGAAATTAGAAATATTTTATCTTCTAGCACAGACACTATTGCTGAGTAAGTTTATTCAGCAAGCAAAAAGTAAATTAAAAAAAGAACAGGACTTAACCTCTCTTGACTGATTAAAAATCATATTTATTATAGGAAATTATAGTTAAGAATTAAGTAAATTTTAATAGAAATATAGTCAGCTTTCTCCAAGTATATGAAGAAGTATTAGTTTAAGAATATGTTTGCTATTTAAATGAGAACTGATAAATTATGTGCATTCTATCTATTATTATCATATTCCATTAAGGAGCTTAAAATGTGATTTCTAAGTATACTCAATTGTTCCAAATGTCAGCCTCAGTTTTGTGATATTAGATTTCACTAAATATTATTATATTTAATATTAAAGCTCCAAAGAAGGTAAAAATTGTATGTTTTCTATCCTATTGTATTTCTGTTGCAGACAGCATATTGACTAATCTGTAGCTACCCTTTCCCTTGTCCCATCTACTCCCAAACACCGGCTTTTTACTAATAAAACCCAAATATATTGAGGTAAAAGTGTGCTGAGATTTCTAACACAGTCCTCATCAATCTAAACCAGTCATATTACTTGCATTCTCTTTTGCCAACTATGTCTTTCCCCAGCACCCACCAGCAAGGGGCTACCAGGTGACTCTGATCTAGTGAAAGAAAGGTAAAGAATGCCTGAAGCCTTCTGAGACAGTCTCACTGATAATCTTGAACTGGTATAAAGACTGAAGTCAAGACACATATGGAAATAGCAGAAAGCTGGAAACAGCTTGAGTTCCTGCTGACATGTCTGAGCCCCTGTATAGCCTGGAATGCCTGTCTCTCTCTCTTTCATAAACAATAAATGCTCTTGTATTTTATACCTTAATTTGCAAGGTGTTCTATTGCAGCTAAAACCTTTCTAACATTAAATTACTTTCCAAATAAATGATAGTAGAAAAAACATTTTATAAACATTTATTGAAAACATGGCTTTTCCTTTTTACCCCAGAGAATAGCATGCCTATAATCTCTTATGAGAATACATGCTTTCACATACATAGAGCATATATCTTTCAAAAGTATTTTGCTGTAGTTATTTATGTACTTATTGCCAATATAATTAATTTGAAAACATTGGGTAGAATTAAAATATTTAAAAGTAAGTTAGATTGCTATTATGGGTGTATATTAATTAGGGCACTAAAATAAGAATAAAATATAATCTCAAGTAATTATCATTAATCTCTAGAACTAGTACTAAAAAGGGTAAATATCTCAGAGTCCTACAACTTACTTGGAAGACACACACTTACATAGTTTATTTAGAAGTTAAGTTATTTATATAACCACATTAAATGTGCAGTGTGCTCACCCCATTAATATCCCAAGTTCATAAACCCATAAATGTCATCACCCAAGTGTACCATAGGTCCAAGAAATATGAAGTTTAAATTTTATGGAGTAAATACATGCAGATGAGTTTTCCCTCATAAAGACAGTACTTTTAAGGTTCAAATGTAACTTTTTCTATAGAAATTTTTAATCTATTATTTATGTCACATACCAAACATTTAAACAAATGTTATTGTAGTTACCCATGAAGGCCAGCATTAGAATATTTTGAGGAATAGCTCTTCGAAGAGAAAATAACCAACTGTTTAATATCTTTGGGGCCATTTCAGTGATGTAAAAGTTTTATTATAACTTGGGCCATTATGTATTCCAAAATGAAACAAAATAAGAACAAGAATAACAACAAAATTTTCCAAAGTTACAATAAAAAATCATAGCTAGGAAACCTTGGTCACAGCTGATTTTTATTGATCTTTGAAATGATTAGTTATTAGCTTTAGATGGGAGAAATAAGGGAGCAAACAACATACATTATTTTTATTA